>PVKM010005338.1:0-48226 GCA_004027735.1 Carollia perspicillata | reverse complement strand
CAACCACTATGGAAAACAGTATGGAATTTTCTCAGAAAACTAAAAATGGATCTGCCTTTGACCCAGCAATTGCACTGCTAGGATTATATCCTAGGAACCCAGAAACACCAATCCAAAAGAACCTATGCACCCCAATGTTCATAGCAGCACAATTTACAATAGCCAAGTGCTGGAAGCAACCTAGGTGCCCATCAGTAAATGAGTGGATCAAAAAATTATGGTACATATACACAATGGAATTCTATGTGGCAGAAAGAAAGAAGGAGCTCCTGCCCTATGCAACAGCATGGATGGAACTGGAAAGCATTATGCCGAGTGAAATAAGCCAGGTGGTGAAAGACAAATACCATATGATCTCACCTTTAACAGGAACCTAAGCAACTAAACAAACAAGCAAGCAAAATATAACCAAAGATATTGAAACAGAAAACAGGCTGACAGTAACCAGAGGGGACAGGGGAGGGAATGTCAGGAGAAAAGGGGAAGGGATCACAGGAACAAGTATAAAGGACACATGGACAAAAACTAAGGGGGGTGGAAATGGGAGGGAGGTGGGGAGCACTGGGGGGTGGACTGAGATGGGAGTAAAAGACAGAAAATTGTACTTGAACAACAATTAAAATAAAAATTTTAAAATATATAAAAATAAATATTTTATTGTTTACGCTATTACAGTTGTCCCACATTTTCCCCTTTTGCGCCCCTTCACCCAACCCACTCCCCACTTCCATAAACAGTCCCCTCACCTTTGTCCATGTCCACGGGTAAACCGGACAAATTTCTCCATCACTGAAAGTAACCCAAAAGGAGTTGTGTGATAATATTTAGCAAGACAATTGTCAAGGGAATTCAAAAATAGGGACATGAATGGAACTATAGGTCATCCCGTGTACTTGTAACTACTAGGGCTTTGGATTCTTTATTTTTCTAACAAAAAGAAAATAGAGGATTTGGGTGAGACATCTCCACCAGCTCAGTCACTAAGTCAGAGAGAAATATCAGCCAGACACAAAATCTAGGTTCAAAGTAGTAATTCAAAGAATTATTATAACTAGGGATGAAAATGGTTCTATTATTAACCTCACAGAGAATATTCAAAAAATAATCCAGAGCAAAATTTGGTAACATCAAGCACTAAAATCGTTTTATGTTTTGAGCTAGAAGTAATCACTAAAATATTCTTTTTAAAAAAATCTTTCTAAATGTGCATCCTATTTATGGAACAATGAGCAGTTTAAAGCTTGAGAAACTTGTGTTCTTGTAAATACTTATTACGTAAATAATAAAACATAAAGTAAAATTCGATTTGTTTAGAATTTTCCAAACAAAAGATTTTACTGCTTAGGAAATGCCCTTTGCGCTTCAAACTATTAAATTAGGTTTTGTAATTAGCTGGGCTTTGTCATTCGAGCCATGTTTCTATTTCATGAAAACACAATAGGACAAAGCTGTGTGGTCAGATTAAGACAAGCAATTCCCTTGACTCATAAACCATAAAACTGCAGCCAAGTGACTGAAGCATGGGCACCTGTCTCAGACTCATGTACATGCCTGCACGATGGTTGAAGACACACAGGTAGCCACTCATGAATTTTATGATTGCATTTAAAGCGTATGTATCATTTTTGCTCCTGTGTTATAGCTCTGACCTAAACTTGTTACATTCTCTAAATTAATCAACTTAAGGACTAATATTTTAAGAAGTATTTTGTTTGTAAGTCTAACACGTAACTGTCCTGGTCAAATGCTGCTTTGCTGGTCTTGTGTAGCAAGTTCCTCCGATGCACATGGTTTCTTCAGCACCCAGCTCCTGCACTGCCATCTGGACAGCAACACCCAGCTTCCCCGGGCACACCTCAATGAATTCGCAAAGCCTCTTGGCTCTTTTGAAGTTCATTCAGCAATTTGTGATGGAAATATTCATCATAAATATAAAAACAAGAGACCGCAGCAACAAGTATGACAGCAAATAAAATTTAATCTTAGTACTATAAAAACATCATAAAATAATCAAACTTCAAACAAAATTAAATTATAACATGTATGACAGACATGAAATTATATGCCTAATATATAATGATCTCTTATAAATCAGTAAGAGAAAAGATGACACAAGTTAGCAAAATGGGTGAAAGACATAGAATGATAATTCACAAAAGAGTCTCGTCAAGATGGAAGTGTAGGTAGACATACTTTGTCTCCTTGCACAATCACAAAAAGCAATTACAACAAAATCTCAAAACATATAACACCCAAAACTGTCATAAAATCAAACTGTATGGAGGTGTGACACCCAAGAATTTAAAGAAGCCACATTCGTGCACACGGGTAAGAGGGGCGGAGATGCGGAATTCCAAAAAAAAATACAAGAATAGAAGACTCTGGAACATCTCCAAATGTACCATCTGAATCATAGGGCTGCCAGAAGGAGAAGAGGAAGAACAAGAACTTGAAAACTTGTTTGAACAAATAATGAAGGAAAAATTCCCCAATCAGGTGAAGGAAATAGACTTCAAGGAAGTCCCGGAAGCCCAGAGAGTACCAAACAAACTGGACCCAAAGAGGACCACACTGAGATATATCATAAAAAAAATGTCAAAGATGAAAGACACAAAATCTTAAAAGCAGCAAGAGAAAAGCAGAGTGTTACCTACAAAGGGGTACCCCATAAGGCCATCAGCTGATTTCTCAAAAGAAACTTTGGAGGCAAGAAGGGACTGGCAAAAAATATTCAAAGTAATAAAAACCAAGGAACTACAACCTAGATTACTCTATCCAGCAAAGCTATCATTTAGAATGGAAGGACAGATAAACTGCTTCCCAGACAAAGTAAAGCCAAAGGAGTTCATCATCACCAGGCCATTATTACATGAAATGTTAAAGGAACTTATTTAAGAAAAAGAAAATCAAAACTATGAACATGAAAAAGGCAACAAATTCACAGCTATCAACAATTGAATCTAAAACAAACAAACAAACCAAACAACCAGAACAGGAACAGAATCATAGGTATGGAGATCATTTAGAGGGTTATCAGTGGGGAGGAGAGAGGGAGAGAATGAGGGGAAAGGTGCAGAGATTAAAGAGCATAAATGGTAGGTACAAAATAGAAAGGGCGATATTAAGAACAGTATAGGCAATGGAGAAGCCAAAGACCTTATATGCACAACCTATGGACGTGAACTAAGGGGGGATTATGGGAGGGAAGGGAGGTACTGGGTGAGGGGGGCAAATGGGTAAAAAGTGGGACAACTAGAATAACAATCAATAAAATATGCTAAAAACAAAATGCTTCTTTGCTGTAAACATGGTAAACTATCAAATGAGTGAAGGTAATACCTGGATAACCTGGCTAATGGTAAGAGTTACTAGGTCTGGATTTTAAGGAAAAGGTTTACTAATTGTACATAATATCTTGTTTTCTGGTGCAAATTTCAATTTGAAAGGCAAAGCTATAATCATATATATTTTTAAATATTTAATACATATTTGCAAGTGGTAAACTGTACAGATTACCTAAGATGAGCGTATAAAATATTTCTGAAATATGATTTTATGGGTCAATGATCAAGAAATATAATCATCGATTTTTAAGTATATTTTAGTGATTATGCTATTACAGTTGTCCCAATTTTTCTCCTCTTTATCCCCCTCTGCCCTGCACCCCCCTCCAGCATTACATCCCCTTAGTTCATGTCCAGGGGTTGTACATGTAAGTTCCTCAACTTCTCTATTTCCTGTACTATTCTTAACCTCCCCCTACTTTATGCCTACCAGTTATGCTTCTTATTCCCTGTACCTCCCCCCGCCCATTCTCCCCTTCCTCTTCTCCATTGATGACCCTCCATGTGATCTTCATTTCTGTGATTCTGTTCCTGTTATAGTTGTTTGCTTAGTTTTTGTTTTTGTTTTTAGGTTCAGTTGTTGATAGTTATGAGTTTGTTGTCATTTTATTGTTCACAGTTTTTGATCTTCTTCTTTTTCTTAGATGCATCCCTTTAACATTTCATATAATAAGGGCTTGGTGATGATGAACTCCTTAACTTTACCTTGTCTGGGAAGCACTTTATCTGCCCTTCCATTCTAAATGATAGCTTTGCTGGATCATGTAATCTTGGATGTAGGTCCTTGTCTTTCATGACTTCAAATACTTCTTTCCAGCCCTTTCTTGCCTGCAAGGTCTCTTTTGAGCCCTTTTGAAATCAGCTGATAGTCTTATGGGAACTCCTTTGTAGGTAACTCTCTCCTTTCCTCTTGCTGCTTTTAAGATTCTCTCCTTTAGTCTTGGGTAACTTAATGATGATGTCCCTTGGTGTGTTCCTCCTTGGGTCCAATTTCTTTGGGGCTCTGGGTTTCCTGGACTTCCTGGAAGTCTATTTCCTTTGCCAGATTGGAGAAATTTTCCTTCATTATATGTTCAAATAAGTTTTCAACTTCTTGTTCTTCCTCTTCTTCTTCTGGCAGCCTTATGATTGGGAAATTGGAGTGACTAAAGTTGTCCCAGAAGTTCCAAAGCCTCTCATTTTCTGTTTTTTTTTTAAGTAGTATGTCTTTTAATAAACTGTATCTGCTTATTGAAAGTTAAGACATGTACAAATAATCCAGTTTATTTTTTTTTGTTTTTTTTTTAATTGTTATTCAAGTACAGTTTTTCTCCTCATTTTCTTGAATTCTTGTTTCTTCATTCTGTTCTGGTTGGAGGTTTATTCCTTTTGTTCCAAATTGTTGATTTGAGTCCCACTTTCCTTCCCTTCACTGTCAGTTCCCTGTATATTTTGCTTTATTTTACTCGTATAGCCTTCATTTCGCAACTGAGCTCAATCAATTCTGTGAGCATCCTGATTACCAGTGTTTTGAACTCTGCCATCAGATAGATTGTCTATCTCCTCGTCACTTAGCTCTTTTTCTGGAGTTTTGATCTGTTTTTCATTTGGGCCATTTTTCTTTGTCTAAACACACCTGGTAAGTTGTAAGGGGGCAGAGCCTTAGGTATGTGCCAGGGCGGGGCAATCCTCTTGGCTGCTTAGTGGCACTGCCTGTGAGGAAGGGGTCAGAGAGGGGACAATGCTGATCACTCCACTCTAGCCCCACTTTCCACTGAACTCTTCTGTGAGACTAGGAGTTTCTCCCACCTTCACAACCCCAGCAGTATTTTACCACTAGCTGTTGTGAGTCTTTAGTTTCCCAGTCAGCCAGCCCCGCCTTGCCTGCATAGTCTACCACCTCGCTGCCCATCTCCACCCCCTCCTGCTAGTCTGGATGAATATTTCTTTAACAACTTGGTTGTCAGAGTTCCATGCAGTTTGCTATTCTGGCAGTTCTGGTTGTGTATTGTTTTTAAAATTGTTGTTATCCTTCTTTTGGTTGTGGCAGGAAGCGAAATGTTTCTAACTACACCTCCATCTTGGCTGGAACTCTGATGTTTTTTCTATAAAGTTACGTTTTTCTCGTTTTATTACAAATTACCTTTAATCATTTTATTATATGGTATTTTATTTAAACAAAGTAAGTTTGAAATTTTATTAGTGATTCAAGTATATTGATCCTTATTCACTACAAAGTTTATAAAAATGATGTCTTTTATATAAAAATGGTTTTTGACAAAGCTCTAAAGTTTATAGCTCTATGACTGAAAAGAAACTTAGTAAAAGTGTGAATCTCAGTTTGTGGCTTTTTTAAAGTTTTCTTTCTTAATTATTATGGCCCAGTCAATTAAAATATGTTCATATTTTAAAGTATTTGACTTTCACAATAATATTTCTGAAAAGAAATTTTAAATTCATGTTCACCTGTTTAAGTACTAAGGAATGTCTTTGAAAACAGAAGTATGTGCTTCATTTCGATTTGTGGAGTTATACGGTTATTCTTTGCTATGTATGAAATCTGACACTTAGTCTCTCAGCTGTGTCACCTAAAGACACCTACCTTGATTAAGATTATTTAGTAGAACTATTTTTTATTTTTTATGGTAAGTTTGCCTTTGAAGAAGTGAGAGATTACAAAGCATATTGTGAGAATGAACAGCCAGCAGAGTAGGAAGAATCTAGTCCAATGTGTTGTCCTAGAAGCCGATAAGAATGTGTAAAGAGAAGACAGTATCAACATGGTCATATGCCATTGAGTACCGGTATAGTAAGACTACTCTGACTGATTCAAATTAGTTTACCCAAAGCTTTTGTGTATGTATACCCCATTCTCTTTAAGCTCCACTTAAATAACAATAAAGGAATAAAAAGAGATCTGAACTTACATAAATAAAGAGAATATTAGCAGAGACTACAGCAAGTGAGCAATGTCAACAAAATGTGGGAAGATGAAAAGATGACCTTGGAGTTGTAACTGATTTAGCTGAGAAGAAGGAACTACAAGCCTTCACAGGGGGTAAGGAGGTCAACAGAAGCAACAAATCCCTAGTGCAGATTCCTAGGAAGGATTAGAGGTGTACCTCTCAAGGGTGGAAAAGCTGATAACAAAAGAACTGGGTGAAAATTTGTATAAGGAAGAGTTAGATACCCCACATCACTTCCCAATCTCACATACCTTGGGAAAAAAGAATTCTCTAGGGAATTCAAAACGGAGAAGTTGAGTAGGTTTACCAGGCAGGGTTGAAATCGAGGCTGAGCTTCCAGACAAAAAATCTGGAACATTAAATAAAAGTGTTCATATTAACAGTGGCTTCCCAACTCTTTCTTCAATGAGGTCCCAGAAAGCTTCTGGCCAGGTTAATGCTCTCTACACAGGACAGAAGAGAAACCTGCCTGGTGCAGGGAGAAAAGACCTACAGACACCAAACAAACAGCTGTTTTCCGGGTTTGTTTCCACCGAGTGACCAAAGGACATGTGGGCCATACATACTTAAGTTTGCAGTCAATTTCACTTTCAATTAAGATCAGGTAGCCTCTAGCATTGAAGTAAAAGTCTAAAACAAATCTGCAGAATAAAGGTAACTAAGGAAAAACAGATATACTGCTGGAGAAAAAAATAGGTGCAGTTTTGTTTCCCTGGAAAGAAGATTCCAAGATGGAGTTAAGTGTGCAGGATGTTTACTAGAGTGTCCTCGAAGGGAAAATATGTAGGAGTGGGTGGCGGAGATGTCAAGCAGCAACAGTGGCCTCATGACAGCTTCAGTCCCAGGGACTAGAACAGCCCTTCCGAGTTGTCCCATGTTGGACCAAGATCGGCAAGCATTCATTCATACCCCACACGGAATGCCCATCCTACATGAGCCACCCCAGAAAGGGGGCGGTCATGGATAAGGCAGCTCTCCATAGCTGAGATAATCACTGAGGAACTTAGAGCTGAAGACTCTCTGTCCGAGCACTGCCAGCCGTGGGGACGATAAGTCTTTTCTTGAAGGAGAACCTGGGCGGTGGCTCCAGTGTCCATTACAAAATTGTCAGAGATATTGTAGTAAATATCTGTAGAGCACTGAAAGTAGACACCATGACATGTTGTGAAATACAAAAAGAATGCTATGTAGTTTGTTTTTTTTTTTTACCATGGCATATTCTGAGAATATATAAAAGCTCTTGAAATTTAAAAATTTATAGCAACTGAAATTTTCAAAGAAAAACAATCCCACAGAAAGGGTGGGAGATTATGTAGAGAAAATATTCTAGAAAATAAAGTAAAAAAAAGGAAAGATTTTGGAAATAGCTTGAGTAAAAGAAATTTGACTAATATATTGGGTTGGCCAAAGAGTTTGTTTGGTTTTTTCCATAAGATGGCTCTGGTAGCACTTAGGTTTTGTTTGAACTTCATTCGAAACAATTTTGTTAGATTGTGTTGTGACAGCTGTCCTATCAGCATGCTTTTTTAAAAAAAGTATCAAAATTGGTGAATTTTTGTGTAGCCATTTAATATTGAAGATGGAAGAAAATATGCTATATTTTTAGCATATTATGCCTTATTATTTCAAGAAAGGTAAATACTCAACTGAAACACAAAAAAAGACTTGGAGAAGGTGCAATGACAGATCGACAGATTTGACAGACAGTGTCAAAAGTGGTTTGCGAAGTTCCACACTGGAGATTTCTCGCTGGAGGATGCTCCACAGTCAGGTAGACCAGTTGAAGTTGATAGCGATCTAATAGAGACATTGAAAACAATCAATATTATATCACATGGGAGATAGCCAATACTCAAAATATCCAAATCAATAAAGTTATTAGTGAAAATGAAAATGTGTCTTATTTTATGGAAAAAACTAAATGGACTTTTTGCCGGACCCAACAATTTCTAAATTTGAGTAATAGAGAAATGATATAGGTCTAATATCTGAATAATGGGAGTTCTAGAAAGAGAGAGCAGAGAAAATGAAGGGAAAATTATCATATAAATAAAAAATAGCCCAAAGTCACACAAGACATATGTTTTCAGATTGAAAAGTCTCCAGCACAGTCAATGAAAAAAGAAAGGATATTGTGTGTGCATGTGAAATTTTGAAACGCCAGAAATAAAGCAAAAATCCTAAAAGCTTCCAGAGAGTAAAAGTAAATCCCATCTGCTGGATTAAGAATTAAAATAACATCAGACTTCATCACAACAAAGTAGAAAATAAAAAGAAATAAAACATCTTTAAAAATTTGACAGAAAATAACTTATATCCAAAATATCATATTCAGCCAGTCATAAAATGTGAAGGTAAAAAAATAGATTTTCTTCCATTCAACTTTTCTTAGAAAGTAACTGAAGAATGAAGTCTAGAAAAAGGAGAGACTAAACCAGGAAAAGCCTGTGATTGGGAAAACAAGAGCAAAAACAGAAAAGAAAGAAGAGAAGCCCCAATTCCATGCAGTACCAGGAAGGCCCAGGACTGGCGCTTTGCAGGGGACGCAGAGAACCACCTGTCGTGTGAGAAGGCAGTCAGAGGGCATGGGGGGAAAGGGATGGATACTCCAAAAATCAGGCTGATGGGTCGCCTATATTTGACTGGACTGGGATTTGGGAGAGGAATCAGTACTAAGTACATAAAAATAAGTTAATAAAAAATGATGCAATTTTTTTATTTGGGAAAACAAAAAGTTGAAAAGAAATTTCAGAGCACCCTGCTTATCTGAGCTGTCCACAGCAGTCATATAATATAGTCATCATAAAGTTAACATCAAACATAAGTTAAACTAAAATAAGTTAAACTAAAATGTGATTCAACTGTATACTTAGGGAACGAAGAAATAGGAAGTACATGTCAGGTGGTGTGGGGAAAACTGATAGAACTGGATTCCTTCTTCCTATAAATAGAAGGAATAGAAAATATCCGAAGCTTAATCACACAAGTACAAAACGTTCAGCATAAACATGTCATTAGACATTTGGAGTTCTATGCCAGAAGAAATAGCTAAACTAATTGAAAGTGGTTTCATCGGTGCTTCAAGTGGTTGGGGATGACAAGCACCACTGTTTTTCATTATAAATTTAACACTATTCTTTGACTCTATACACCCCATACCTGCATTGCATTAACAAAAACTAAAATATTAATTGAAATTCCTGTTTCTATAATGATTTCACATCTAATTCCTTTGAAAATTTTGATTGATAATGCTGCAATCCAATCCAAGAGGAACAAACACATGTTCAAGCATTTTTTATGATACACAGGAGAAAAAGGAATTGGTGGACCAATGGCATTAGTACTCAGAGCGGCTCAAACAATTTGATTTCCCATCTTGGTTTTGATGAAATACAATGGCTTTCCTGCACTTGACCCATTTTTACCCTTCATCTCAGCTAACTTTTCTTCAGCCCCCATTAAACAAGAAGAAACAGCTGTTGGAGTCTAGGTGAATGTTTTAATTTTGATTTCTCTCCAAATTCGACATTTAACCTGGATGAGTGAATGAAGGGTTGAAGGATCACTGCTTTCTCATGTTATAATTTATGTTTATGTCAGGCAAGCGAACATTGTTCATATATCAAGCTGTCAAGTATTGTCACCTTAATAGTGTAAACAATTAAAAAGAAGAATTGTAACCACCATTTTAATGGGCTTCTTGTTCATTTATTTCATAGAAAAAAACCTAAAACTGATTTGTGAAAATAAACCATACTTTGCCTGTTTCTCTCTTTGTAGAGTGATCCATCAACCAGACCATCACAAGTGTTCAGTAAATCTATTTTATTCCCTTTATTTCAACAGGAAAATTACAGAATGAATCCAAGTGGAGAAAAGGCCATTGTCCGGGTTCCTGTGACCTTTTTTATCCACAGGTCACAATTTTCAAAGTTCTTAAAACTGCACATTATTAAAAAAAAAAAAAAAAGAACTGCCTTCCTTTTTCCAAATAAGATAACCCACCACCTCCCCAAGTGGTCGATTGAGTTAGTTTTCTGTTTCCAGAGCTAACTTGTGGTTTATTTCCAAGAACCCTAGAGTCACGCATAATGGATCCTTTTTCTTTAAAAATTCTTTGGCATTTGGGGTGAAAGGGGCAGATTACACTGAACTGTGCTAGTATTTTAACTTCTCTGTGTCAAAAGGAAAAGGTTCCTAAGCAGGGGCGGACCGCTGCGCACGGGCCCACTCGGCCCTGCTTTCCCTCCCGCCCTCTCCTGTTCTGCTGAAGTGCTCAGTCCGAACACCGCCATTTCTGGTTACTTAAGGTCTCATACCAATTTTATTTTTCACAAGAGTGGAGCTGTTAATTCCAGTTTCCCGAACAATCTGGCCTTTCAGTGATTGCATGCCACCCACCACAACTTATTTAGTAATGTTATTTGCTAATCAAAACTGAATACTTTTTAAAAGGTTTCCTCAGTTAATCTCTGGCAGGGAGAAGGAGAGAAAAAGGAGGCCAAGGCTGTTTCTGATAAACAACTGTGTGTAAAATTCTCATTAATATCCACACTCAAATCCTAAGGGAGCTGAGTACCAAAACTACAATCTCAGGACATGCTTATAAAAGATACTGCTCCGTCCTTAGGCTAATTTCAGTTCTAGCAATTCCCCAGAAGAAAATATGTTAACAAGGATGACTGTGGGATATGAACCTGAACAGAGAGAGATGAGTTGATGTTAACATGCTTACAGGCTTAACATGTTAAGCATGTTAACATGCTTTTGGATGGGAACTAAGTGAAATTCCTTTTCTATGATGTTCGCTCCTCAGGAAAGAGGGAAAGGAAGCCTGAGAGCAGTCGTCAGCCTGGGGGCCAGACAGACATAAGAGCAGGCACAACTGAGGAGCTGTATTGCCTTTACTGTCTAAATAATGCCTTTTTGAAGTTTTCAAGTTGATTTAGATAACCTCGCCATCAGCTAAGCCAGATCCCAGGGTCATTTCTAAGTTTTCTGTCTTAGGTCCCAACCACAAGGTAAACTAATCCCCACTATAAAAACAGTCAGCCTCTCTGGTATTTTGGCTTTTCAGCTGACTTCTCAATGAAGCCAAAAACCTAGGAATGAAAAAGTGTTCACACATGCACACAAAACTGACTAAACCTATGGGAGGGAAAAAAAGCCAAGTGTGGAGAGGATCCTGGACACTAATCTCAACATAGACCTAGTGATAGCAAGGTCTCATTCCTCCCTACCTCAGTCTATTTCTAAAAATGCCTCAATTATTCTTGGCAGAAAACCTGAGTTCATTAGTGTCCCCGTGCTGAATTTGAGAGAATTGGTTTGAGAGACACAGGAAAACTAGTCAATGGCACAGAACAGTTCAATGTATGTGTCCTACTGGGTGAAAGTAATACGTTAATATTATGACTGAATAACTGGAAGCCAACCTGGGAAAGCTGCCTCAGGCTTGCACAGATAGCAGACTCCTTCGGATGCAGAGTTCTGTAAGAAATCACTCATCTGCGCTTCCGTCACCGGCCAGGAGAGGATGCGGTTGGGGCTCAAGAGGGCATTTCATTCCTCCCTGAATTTCACTCCCTGTCTCTCATTCTCCTGCTCCCTCGATTTTTCTTTCCCCTAAACACCACTTTCCACCACCCACCCCCTGCAAAAAAAAAAAAAAAGCACAATTATAGCATGACATTGCAAAGTTGGCTTTACCTTTCACCCACAAAGGACTAAAATGGCAGGACCATTCAAAGTGGGGATACAGACCGGGGAGGAAATCCCTTTAGCTAGATAAAACTTTAATGGAAGAGCTTTGTGACTTCTACTCCAGAGTTCTGTAATAATCAAAGGAACTCAGCACAATTTTTATTTTACAAGAGAGGAAACTTCATTTATATTAACTTCCAAGAAACCAATATCTTAGTTTATTCTTTGTGTAAGTTGCTATATAGGAAAGTGTGGTTGGGGATAGTATTGCTTTAAGGGCCTTGGGTTGAGACAAACATCAGCATTTTCCTCATTATATGGGTAGAATGCCATAATGAAGTTTCCATATTTTGGTAAATTGAAGGATATGGCAGCCAAACACATGTCAAGAAGTACAGATTCAAAATTCACACCCTATAATGTCTGGGGTTTTTTTTGTGGGTTTCCTGAGGTTTAACCAGCAAAGATTCTAGATGTGTCTGAAATGAGATTGTCCCTTTGTTTTTTGTGACTTATACTCTTCTGGGTTTGGAGTCCTATTTTAATAATAACAAACTAAATGCTTGTGGTCTACTCCCTCACCAAGAACTCTACCAATGCCATTCCTGAGGACAGCCTATGGAGAATAGGGGATTATGGGGAAAGAGAGGAGCAGACAGACGAGACAAAAGTGCACTGCCTAGGCCAGGGCTGCAGATTTAACCTGCAGATTCTGGGGTGGAATCTGAGATTCCACTTGTCTAACAAGTCCCCGGGACCACATGTGAAATAGTGAGGACCCTGGCCCAGGGCTTTTCACGCTATCTATTGAGAGGAAATAGTCCCCCCACCCACCTAGTCCCACACGTGTCCTTGCTCCAATTTTCCTCAGACACTCTCCTGAGCCAGAGAGAGTCCACAGTGACACACTAATCACGTCTGCAGCCCACCAAAGACCAGATGCATGGCCAGAAATTCTGCTAAGCTCCAGGATGGGTGTCTGAGAAAGAAGACAAAATGAATTCCTCACTTCACTGCTTGAGGCCACATGGTCTCTTTAACACACGGGGGAATGCTGAGTGCCTTTGGTTTCCCTGAAAACAGGCGCTGACACAAGCCTTCTATTTAGAGTAGAATTTAAAATCCATCCACAGCCTAGGCTTTTTAAAGAAGCAAGTCATGAAGTTGGCTTTCCATATGCTTCTCATCTCCGGAGTCTGCTCACCAATTGACTCCTCACAGTGTGTTTGCCCCGGCTGCCTTGCAGTCTCTCCAGATGAAATTCAAGATTCTCCAGTAACTGTAGCAAGACACTCCTCAGACCAATGACCTTCCAAATAACCTCCTCATTCCTCTCATGTTCAGAGAATGGGAAAGGATGCCAGAGAGCTATGTGAGGGTGAACGAGGGCCAGAATTGTAATTTATATCTGTGACCTGACAGAAAGGTGGAAACACAGAGAATGTTACTCAATACGTTTTCCCTCCACTATCCTAATCTCTCCTCAAGAATGTTTTGCCAAAACAAATCATATATTTTACATGAAGCATCTCCCATTTAAACTTTTCTGCCATAAATAGGTATATCAAGAACCAGAGAATGATTTTACTAGAATGTTAGCTCTTTGAAGGCAGGGATTCTGTCAGCTCATTGACTGCTGTATCTCCAGCAACCAGAACAATGGCTGGCACATAGTAGGTGCTCAGTAAATACCTGCTGGTAGCTGGCTAACCATAAGAGCAGTGAAGGTGTTGAGAGACTTCCTGGTACATCTTATATATCTACATACCACACACATAGTTATCAGACCCAGTTCACTTTCTGCCAGCCTCCTCTGAATCTTTCACATTTTATGAACTCCCTTCTCTTCTGCACAAATTCCCTCCGCAGTACCCTCAACACCTCCACGTGCCTCCTTTGTTGTATATTTTCCCTGACTGTACATATATCAAAGACTAATTTTGCAGCACAAGCTCAGGGAAGATGTAATTTACGGCACCACTATCCTTTCTAAGGACACTACCTATAGCCACAGAAAGAATTCATCACCTACACCATGACTGGATCTGCAAACTGATTTAAGTAAAGAAACTAAACAACGACCACCTCACTGATTCAGGGTCCACTCATTTCTAATGTTGATAAAACCATTAGAAAGCAAATTTTCACCATCTTAGAAAAGTAACTACTTTATGTGAATGGTAGCCACAATTACATAAGTTTTATCTATTTTATTAAAATAGGACCCTAGTAATTTTTCCAAAGTACACTCTTCCCTAGCATCTGAAAGCTGTCCCATCATGCTCCAGCTCAGACCCACTTCTACACAGAATGTTGTAAGGAAGTCCCCGTTATAGATAAAATATATATAATGCATCGATGGGGTATTAGAGCAGGGAAATGATTCATAATCACCTACTCTGAAAATCAGCTCCTCGGGGTACCCCTGGGCTGCCCAGTCCCCCTCCCTGCACCACCTACCAAGGTCTGACATCTTTTTATAGCACCCCATTTTCTGGACTCTCCCACTCACTCCAAAAGCAAAATACGCCTCTCCTAAGTCTCCTCTCCTGAGAGCTCTTTCTAAGAGCAAAATAATCCAATCCGTTAGTCCAAGAACAAAAAGCATTTGGGCTTCTGAGACACCTACTACTGGCACATCACCAAGGATACTAACTACAAAAAGGGGATTTCAAGATTTATGCCCCGTGGGACAAATATGCAGGAAGCTCTATCACTGATGTTTTCCTACCTTCAAATAACACTAGGTAGTACCAGGTAGGTTAGTTACCTTTCCTGTCCCAAGTAGAACCGGCTCCCAAACATAGGAGGGCTCATCCTGACATACTCATTAAACTTCCTATTTGAGAAGAACACTCTGGTTCAGAGACAGCGTGAGTTACAATAACCATCCTCTCCATCAGCTCTTGTGCTAACAGTTCAATGACTTAAATATTTGAATCTGATAACTAGACAAAAAAAAAACCTTCCAGTTTCAAGCTTTAGGCTCATTATTTTATGTATCCCTCTGCAATCTAGAAATAGTGGAAAAATCCCACCAGCCACTGGAAAAAGTTGTGAACAAGATTAGTGAGTAAAATTTTCATTAACCCATAGCAAATCCCAAATACTCTCAGGAGAAATCACATTCTAACCAGTACCAAGCCTACTTTTGTTGTTCTTTAAATTTTCCACAGTGTTAACGAGGGCATGAGAATTTTCATAAGACCGGAGCATGCTGTAAGTGAAGTGGTTACACCATGATTAAGCAGCAGCCTCGGGATAAGAAGCACTAGAAGTAACTTACACTAAATGCCATTGGAGTCTGCAGATTCAAGCTAAGTCTATTTTCTATTGGCATATTGATCGATTCAAAAACCACAAATATGAATTCAGAAAATGCCAATAATTCAAATCAAGAAGATTCCAGACCCATAAAGGTAGTGTTTGCAAAGTCAGTATTATTATAAATTGAAATATATATGTATGTAAGGTAAGATGGAGTTATCGGTATTTTTATATAGCTAAATTTTAACACCATAAAACATAACTCCATCTGATATTGCGCTTTCAAAAATTTTGAAAGGCACAAAATACATCCAGGTTAAAATAAGGAAAATATTGAGTTTGTTTGATTTTCAATCTTAACCCACATTTCGGCACCATATACCCCTCAGAGACCCTCAATACCACCACCCTCTCATTCTATCTAAAAGAAACCCTGAGAAAGATATTTTCTACTTAAAAGCTAAAAAAAAAAAAAAAAGGAAAACTTGACACTTTTATTTAGCTTTGAAATGTAGACTTGTTTTATTTAAAAATGAAGGGTGAGATTCAGGAATTTTTCTCCAAAGTTAAATAAAATAGCCATCCTAGAATGCCTCAGTCAAGTTTTTGATGGAAAGCTTTTCAACTTTACAAAAGAAATAAGAAAGCTGAGAGGATTGATCAAGCAATGTAAAAGGGAGATGCCTTGTTAATAAGAAAAATACGTGTCCATTTAGCAACTTCTTTATCCAGGAAAAAAATTAATAGTAGAAGAATGGATTGAAGAAGTTGTCGCAAAGTTTCCCTAGGTAGGCAGCAGCTGTGAGTAAGACAAAGACGCTTACTGAGGAGTACAGAGCACTTGACAAATTTTACCAGGGCTAGAATAAATTTGTGAGGACATATCTGTTGAGTCTGCATGAGATTCTGAGCAACGTGGGAAGTAAGAACCTCATAACAACCAGACACTCTCCTCAGACCCGATGAAATGATGGCCCAACTCTGACTAAAGACCCTGCTCGGGGTTCTGCATCAAAGTGGGAAAGACAGGTGTCCAACCAGACTGGTGTTCCCTGTTCACATAAGGTCCTGGAGTAACACTTGAGGACCAAACCAAAATGACATCTTACTCTAAAGATCTCTTCTCTTCAACGTGACACCTCAGAAATCCCCCACAATGACAGAATGTTGGCTCCTCTGTTAAACTGGATAAACGCAGAAATAATTCAAGGCCTGCAAACTGGAGAAAGAAGGTGCTGTGCTGAGCAAGACACATTTAAGGAAAATACATTTTTCTCTATTTTGATCAAGTAATTCGATCACTTTAAAAATGTCAGCATTTGCTGGGATTTCTTGTTGACAACTGGAGAAAAAAATTATCTTATAAAAAGAGTTAAGTTCATCTTTAAAGACACAGTTTCTCTAAGTCTGAGTTGAAAAACAGTAACATAAAAGAATTTCCCCATAATGGCATCGTCACACCCTCCATTCTTGTGAGAAGCTGCTTTATGACTGCGTCTTCCCCCGCTCTCACACTAAAAATACTACATTGGAAGTTTTAGAAAAATATTTTGTTGGTTTCAATTTGTCTTAAATCAACTATAATTCAACAAGCTGCAATAATCAGAAGTAAATTGGAACTTAGTGTTTAGTAACCCGGTCGGAGCTTGTGGCTAATTGTGCTCACCCAGTCCACACAGGCACTGAGCTCTGATGAAATGAAACGAATTCCACTGAAATGCCCACCCTCCCCCCACCCCCAAGGCTCTGGGATACAATGTCATATCTGTCACTGCCAGGGGTTACTGTCTTCTGACCACAAACACTCCCGTTGTCAGCCGAAGTCTCAGTGAGGCTTGAGAGAGAAAAAATTAGTGAACCTTGCTTTTCGCTCCCACAATGCTATAAAAATCCAGAGTCACTTTCAATAATTATCTCCTTGCCCCAGAATATTTTACCCTCCCCAGAATATTTTTTGGTGGGTTTAAATAGATAAAAGCAACTAGTTGGAGTTCCTCTTTCCATACTCATTACTCACCTAAGAACCCAGAAGACGGCAGTGCTGGTAGCATCACAAGAGGTAAACGTGCAAGCAGTGTACCTGAGCGGGTCTCAGTCTGCTCATTAAAAAAATCACCTGAGACAGGGAAACACTACTATCCCCAGACTTTCTGCATTAGTTGGTCTGAGGGAGGAGCCCAAGGCATTGGCATTTTATCAAAGATTCTTGGGTGACTTTACGGTGCCCTCTGAGCAAGGCAGTTTTCACTTTATTTTTTCACTAACTTTCACTTAGGAAAGTAAGTTTCACTTATTTTCAGCAATGCTAAAGCTAAAAAAGAAACCTTGGAGGTCATCTAGTTTGTGCTTCTCAAACTTCGGTCCCCACCAAGTCGTCTGGGGAGCTTGTAAAACTGCAGATTGCAAGTCAGGAAGTGTGGGGGCAGTTCTGCGCTTGTTTACTCCTAACAAGCTTGCAGCTGACTCCCATGTGGCTAGTCTGAGGACCAGGCTTAGAGTAGCAAGGAAGTTCTTTCCCTGTCGCTATCACAGATGAGAAACTGAGACCCAGGGATGCTGTGGCTTCTTTAACGTAACACAGCGAGCAAAGAGACAAAGTCAGATCAGAACCTGTGTAATGACTTCTGGCCTGGGTCATCACACAGCAGCTACGCAATGGAAAGAACATTCATTCCTTAAAAAAAAAACAACAAATAAATAAAAGTCTTCAAATTTTCTATGAAAAACTGGGAGGAAAATTTTATGTTATAGAGCAGGGGTGTCAAACTCATTTTCACCAGGGACCACATCAGCCTCCGGTGGCCTTCAAAGGGCCAAATGTAATTTTAGGACTGTATAAATGTAACTGCTCCTTAACAGTTAAGTGAGAGCTTGGCGTTGCCACCGGGTAGAAACCAGGTGCCGGGCCGGATAAAACAAGGTGGAGGGCTGGATTCAGCCCACGGGCCTTGTGTTCGCCTCCTGTGTTATAAAGGGATTTTGGCAATTTAGAGTGTAAAACACTGCAGTATGGAGTTAGTGTAGAGAAACTGAGATAACTACAAGTAACACAAGTAAGAATCGCATTTGTGTTTTGGGGGTGGTTTTCTTGTTGTTTTTATGCAGGAGGCAAAAATATATGGTAAGAGGAAGAAAACTGAACAGAGGAGAGAAACAAGCAGACCATGTGAAACTGCATATGAAGGAGGGAGACACTGAAGCAACAATAAACAGAAAATAAAAGGGACCCGACTAACACAAGAAAATAAGAATGAAAGTAGAGGCCTGGAAATTAAACACAGATTCTAGAATTAAAGGGGCAGGGAGGAAAACCTAATGAGTGGAAAGGATTCCTGGGTGGGGGGAGGGGAGCCATGCAATGAATTGCAAGAGAGAATAGCAGTCACGGGAAGACAGCATTTAAGAGAGTCAGAAACATGGACACATATAGAAAAAGATTTTGTCTTATCACGGTTTTTAGATTTTGTCTGATTATATTTTCAAAATAACAAAAATTCTTACTTCCCCATAACCAACTGGAATCTAAGGAGGGGCACGGTCTTGGGAGAGGAAGCAAGACCTCCTCTGAGGCTACCAGGCCCTCCAGGGGAAAGGAGTTGAAGGGAGAACAAGATTTAACTAATTCAAAAGCATTCCTTCTTTCTTGTCCTGTGTAATATTATAAGACCCAGAAACTTTCTTCTCTAGCCAGGTGACCACATGTTCCACCCTAGCACGGGATACCAGCTCCTTTGAAGCCCTGGTTCCAGCTTCACAAACTGCTCCAGGCAGTTAATACGAATAGTGCTGGCCTTCTCTGGGTAACATCTCCCCTTGAAATGTATCTACAAAACTAAATATGTACCGCCTACCTCGTTCTGGCTAGTCTCTCAGTCCTCCAGACACGGGTAAGACTGCACTCAGGTATTGTCAAATGTACTTAGGTTGTGGCTCTGGGGAAGTTTATTCATCTACATATTTTCATAGGCAATTTCCATTCCCTGCCCATGGCTCATTTCCAATAAAAAAAAATTAGAATAGTAAGGGAGAAAATAAAAATTGCTGAAACTTGCTTTTCTATAGATCCACATTAGAAATTAAAATGCCCACAAGGACAGGGAAGGTCAAGTCACGGAGCAAAGCTGGCCTGCATTAGCAAGCGCATGCGCCCCGTCTGAACATGGCTCCCTCTGCTGAGCCCGAGTGTGGCTACCCGGCAGAAAGGTGGGCCCGCTACTGCCACAGACAGTTGTTTTATAAGACGTGCAAGAAACGCAGATTCTTACGAGCAATCTCCGAATCTCTAAATGTTGATTACTAGCTTTCGTTTTATTTTTTGGCTTTGTAATAACTCTGTCAACTTCTGTTTTAGATCCTGCATTTTCTTTAAAGAAGGTGGAAAGTTTTACTAGGGGATCAAAAAATAAGGGAGTTCCCAGAAATAAACCTATGCCTTTATGGGCAGTTAATATTTGACAAAGAAGGCAAAAACATACAATGGGGTAAAAATAGTTTAATGAATGGTGTTGGAAAAATTGGACAGATACGTGCAAAAAAATGAAACTAGGCCACCTTCTTACATCGTACATATGAATAAACTCAAAATGGATTAAAGACAAATGTTAGACTCGAAACCATAAAAACCCTAGGAAAACATATGCAATAAAATCTCAGATATTTCTCACAGCAATATTTTCTGATGTATCACCTTGGGCAAGAGAAACAAAAGAAAAAAATAAACAAATGGGACTACATCAAACTAAAAAGCTTTTACACAGCAAAAGAAATCGTCAACAAAATGAAAAGACAACCCACAGAACAGGAGAACATATTCACCAATGATACATCTGATAAGGGGTTAGTATCCAAAATTTATGAAGAACTTATAAAACTCAACACACAAAAAAGCAAACAACTCAATTAAAAGATGGGCAAAGGACCTGAATAGACACTTCTCTAAAGATTACACAGATGGCCAATAGACATATAGAAAAATGCTCAATGTCACTAATCATCAGAGAAGTGCAAATTAAAATCACAATGAAATATCACCTGACACCTGTCAGAATGACTATCATCAATAAGTCAACAAAGAACAAGTGCTGACGAGGATGTGGAGAGAAGGGAACCCTAGTGCACTGTTGGCGGAAATTCAGACTGGTGCAGCACTGTGGAAAACAGTATGGAATTACCTCAGAAAATTAAGAAATGAAACTGTCTTATGACCCAACAATCCCACTTTTGGAAATATATCTGAAGAAAACTGAAACATGAATTCAAAAGAATACACGCAACCCTATGTTCATTGCAGAGTTATTCATAATTGCCAAGATATGGAAGCAGCCCAAGTGTCGATCAGTAGATGAGTGGATAGAAAAGCAGTGGTAAATTTATACAATGAAATAATACTTGGCCTTAAAAAAAATGAAAGAAACTTTACCTTTTGCAACAGCATGGATGGACCTGGACAATATTATTCTAAGTGAAATAAGCCAGTCAGAGAAAGACAAGTACCACATGATTTCACTCATATGTGAAATCTAGTGAACAAAATTAACAAATAAAATAGAAACAGACTCATAAATAGACAACACACCGACAACTATTGGAGGGGAGGGGGGTTTGCCGGGCTGGGTGAAAAAAGTGAAGGGATTAAGAAAAAAACAAAACAACCTCATAGAGACAGACAACAGTATGGTGATTACCAGAAGGGAAAGCGGGTCAGGGGAGGTGAACAGGATACGGGGGAGGAAAACGGCGATGGAAGAAGACTTGACTTGTTGTGGCGAACACACAATAAAATACAAGATGATGTGTTATGAATTCGTACACCTGAAACCTACATAACTTTATCCATCAATGTCACCCCAATAAATTCAATTAATAAAATAAAGAGGTTGACATAATGATCTGAGACACGTGGATTAACCACAAGTAGACCCCTTAAAATAAAGCAAGAGTGACTCATACTTCCACAGGGGATCTTTTCATCCTCGAAAAGGGGTAAGATGGCAGTTCTCATGAGATGGCCTGTGTAATCAGTAGGCCATTGCTGACAAAATGACAATAGTAATCCTCCTCCTCCTCCTCCTCATCTCCCTGCTAGCATTTTTCCTGTGTCTCCACACACTGGAAGCACTTTTTTCCATTCACAAATGATATTATTCATGTCATTTACAGTAATAAGTTTGGTTCTTGGATTTTAACTTGAAATCCCCTGGATGAACCCTTTTCATTAGGAGTCAAAGCCTGATGGAGAAGCTATGGAGAGGAACTCACCCTGGCATGGGTTTGAACTAGGCACATTGTCTGCAAGGGCAGATGTGGCCATTGGAGATGAATTTCCACGGTCTCTTTGTTCAGCATCAGTATTCAATGATAAAGAGAGATGTGTTCCCTAACCTGATAGCCAGCTCTTAGCTGACTTTCACGAGGCCCACATCAGTCTTCCAAAACACATCTGAAACCGTCCAGCGCACATTCCAGCTGTAAGAGGGAGGCACTGACCCAAGTCCAAACAAAAACAAAAATCATCCAAAACCTCCTTTCTTTCCAACATCACAGGCCTCTGAGTGATATGTTTAGATTCTCCCAGGCTGGAGTTCTTCCAGACAGGGCTGGAGACCTAAGTTACAGTGAATAGCTCAGCCGACTGATTAGAGATCAGCAAACCTACCTGGAAACACATGTCTGAGGTAGGAGAAAGAGGGCTGGCCTGTTGAGTGTAGGACGACTAGGTGACACACTTCTGTGCTAATCACTGGCCTAAATTTGAGAAATAGTAGTGATTAGACACAGGCACAAATTCAGACACACAAACAAGAATATTGCCTTTTCAAAATTCACTGATTCTCGCATTTCATTTTTTATTTAGTTTCTCTACAAAATAGCCCATTCATGTTCTACAAACTAAAATTACGAGTTTAACCAGGTGGTAGCTGTCAGTATGTACAATAGATGGAATTTTTACCTTTTGCTTCACCTTGGTTTGTACATTTGTTTCAAAATTTTGCTTGAAATAAATCGTCTAAATCAGTTCTCTGACACGCTCCTGACAACCAGTTCCTTCTGTTCAGCTTCATCTAAAAACAGCCTGTTGGTTGGAGATGGAGGTGGACTTCTAATTATTTATCTTTAGCTTTTAGTACAAGTGCACGAAGCAGGGGTGTCTGCCGTGTTCCGGTCATTATTAAACATGTCTGGTCATGTCTTTGGGGGTGGTAGCTGATGGGTCAGGAGAAAAGGAAGTGGTTCTGCCAAGAGTGCATTTGACTAATGAACTTCCTGGAAGGAGTTTAAGCTGAGGGAACTGAGCAGAAACATAGCAGAGCAGTCTCTGCAAAGCAGTAGGTAGCACAAACCTCAGGCACAAAGCCCGTCCGCTGCTGAGATGGCTGTCACTTCTTACCACCCCATCATCATCTCTGGCTTCCTTCTAGTCCTTCATGAACGGGGGCATGAAAGATGGTAGCTCTTCTTCCAGGTGAATAAGTTGCTTCACACCCTCACACCCTCACACACACACACACGAGACAAAATTCTGAGACACATTGGGTGAGACACAAAGGTGTAAAGAATAAATTTTTCCAAAATCAATGAAGTAGAACATGCTACAGATATGGTCATAGTCCAATGGAACTCAATCATAAATCCCCCCAAAATGTATAATAGCTTTTTGTGAACTGAACTGAACTGTGTCCCCTAGAAAGATATGTTGAAGACTTAACTCCTGGTATCTGTGAATGTGACCTTATTTGGAAGTAGGATTTTTGTAGATGTAATTAAGATGTAAATCAAGATGAGGTCATACTAGAGTAGGACAGGCCCTTAATCTAATGTGACTATTATCCTCATAAAACAGAAGAGATGCAGAGATAGACATGGAAGAAGAATGCCATGTGGCAACAGGGGCAGAGATTGGAGTGATGCGACTGCAAGCCAAGGAACTCCAGGAACTGAAGACCATGACCTAAAACTAGGAAGAAGCTGCGCAGGATTCTCCCCTCCAGGTTTCAGAAGAAGCACAGCCCTGCCAACACCTTGATTTTGGACATCTAACCTCCAGAACTGTAAGGCAATAAATTTCCGTTATTTTAAGCCATCCAGTTTTGTCGGACCTTGTTACAGCAGCCCTAGTTAACTAATAACACATGAATCAAATCCATTAAAGTTTATTTCTCTTTCGCATGACAGTAGAAGGTGGCTGCTCCTGGTCGACAGCCAGCCTTCCTCCATCCTCAGAAAAGGACAGCCAGCCTTTTGCGGCTCTGCCATCCACTAGGGCAAATGCCAGCAAACTACAGCTCCTGCGTCTTATTGTACATGAAGTCTAATGGGAACACAGCCACACTTAGGCATTTACCCACTGTCTGTGGCTGCTTGTGCACAACAGCTGAGTTTAATACAGACAGTTCTGATTTATGATGGTTTGACTTACAATTTTTTAAGTTTATGATGGTGTGAGAGTGATATACACTTTATTATAAAATACGCTTGGTGTTAGATGATTTTATCCAACGGGAGGCTAATGTAAGTGCTCTGAGCACATTTAAGGTAAGCTAGGCTAAGCTATCATGTTTGGCAGGTTAGTTGTAGAAATGCATATTTAACTCACAGTGTGTTTTTTTGGTACATAATTCCACCGTAAGTTGAGGAGTATCTGTAGTTCCAACGGAGACCATATGACCTATAAAACCTAAAATATTTACCGTCCTGCTCTTTATAGAAAAAATATGTAGACCTCTGCCCCAGATGTACATCATCATTTTCATCTAGCCCACACAAAGGGAGCTAAAGAGACTGTGGAGGGGCAGAGCAGCTTTCCCAGAAACGGCACGTATCATTTCCAAATATCTAACATTGTTAATTACACGGCCACCTCCAACTGCAAGAATGACTTAGAAATGTGACATAGCAGTAAATCCAGGAGGAAGAGAAACAGGTATTTGGGGGAACCATTAGCAGACTCTGCCCCTGGGCATCAGTGGGAGATGTCACCCACATCAGTGCAGTAGCAACAGTCATGAGGAGCCTCCTATATGGGGTTTCATCGAGTCCAGAAGCTTTAAAGCAAACATGATCAAAGGGAGTCAGAGCCAGGATGGGCAACAAGAGAAGAGGTCAACAGATGCTCTTGGTAGCTGAGAATGGTGCTGTTTTTCAGAGCATTAAGGAGACATTACCTGGGCACTCCCAGTAATGACCGGTGAGAGGAGGAGACCTTTGTAGGAAGGAGAAGTGCTATAATAGCAGGTGGAGGGTAGAGACAGAGAAGTGTTTTATCCTGTAATTGTGGCTTTGCATTTACTCCAGGCTTGATGTGGCCTTGGCCATCTGGTTTATACCAAGTACAAGAGCAAGTAAAACACATTTAGAAAGTTTAAAAATTACTGTACCACTTGGAAAGCTTATCTCCCATTACCTGCAGTTTTCTTAATCTGGTATATGTACTACAGACCCAGAGTATGAAGGTGATGATCCTAAAGAGTATGTTATATAATGGATTTACACACTGAACATCACTTGCTAGCATCATAAAAAGAGAAACAATCACAGATTATGTCTTTGATAATCTTCCCAAATACATCTAGTTTTGCCAAAGACATTGAACTTGTGTCTGATATCACTTCTAGGTCCAGCTGCCAATTTTCAGAAAACACAAGAGGACAAAGGAATATACCAAACCACTCCGTGAGTGTGCAGTCAGCCAGATTCACACTGGGACACCCTCCTGGTCCAGCAGTCCACATCTTCAACCAAAACATTAGGGACAAGAAGGAGACTGAGGGAGGAATCAAAAGTCTTAAACATTTATCAAATGTTAAATAATGCACAAGACTAAATTACAGTGTCTAGGGATGCACATTTGAATGTTGAAACTAAACGTGCACATGTGCATACACACAAGGTGCCATACAGGGAAGTGATGACTATAAAATTCAGGGAGTTCCATGTAGCAGAAGGGCGAGGACTATGTGATAGGGCCGAAGCATGTAAGCAGGGCTTGTGGGTGGCTTGGCTGAGCTCTATCTCTCAACATAGTGGTGGTTACAAACATGTTCACCTTAGAATTCATTAGGCGATTCATATGGCAAGAGCCTGTATCTGCATTTTATTTTATAATTAAAAATGCAAAGAATGCATTATAAAAGAAAGAAACATGATTGAATAACAGCAAGGTAAAAAGCAGTAGAATTACATTTTTAACAAAATATATGGTTCATTCATAGAATCATCACACATTCATCAAGTGTGAATTTAATTTCTTTTCCTCAAATTCATTTTTTAAAATCTCCACATTAAATTGGTGATTTAGAGATATTCACACAATAGGTGTAATAAGTTTTTGATATAAAAACCAACATAGTCTCCACCCCACTAAACCATAAATTCTTCCTTTTCCTGCCATTTTCCCCATCTTCCCTACACCCTCTTAATTCCCTGGGGTTCTTGCTTCAGGAGCCAGGCTTTCTTGAGAAAGAAAGGGCTTCATCAAAACTTTCCAAAGCTGAACAGTTTGTAAAAGCCAAGCCTGAATGACTCAGACTAATAGTTACATATCCTTGAGAAGAAAAGAAAGAGGATATGACCCAGAGTCAATTCTGAGAACATAGGAATTAAAAAAAAAAATTCTATACTAGAAGAAATTAGAGAGGGACAAAGTATCAAATGTGAGGGGTCTACCTCCCTCCTCTCCACCCAGAGGTCAACTCTCAGGGACAGAGAGTAGTCAGTCAACAAAAGAAGCACCCACATGGGATCGGAGGCATCTAAGGAGGCCTTGTTGATCCTCTGTTTTCCTGGGCACAGAGGAGGCCCGCCACAAACCATTCGGAGAAGCGCTGCATTGGAATGGCATAGCATCCAAAGTGGCGGCCAGAGTGGGAGGTGAAATACAGTCTCTGTAGCTGAAGGAGAGGGGTTCACACACTCCAGTGACCTGTGGATAAAGAAACCAGAAGAACCATGTGCTCTGGTGGGGAAAATGGAGGTGCTCAGAACCTGGATCTCAGAAAGAACTGCAGCATTGACCCAAGTCCCAAAATCAAAGCTACACAAACGTCAGTTACAGACATTAGCAGGATGCTCAGATGATGAGTAATGTGCAGGGCCCAAGCCACTCTCTACAGGGTGGGACCCACAGGGGCCAGAAGGACAGCAGACGGATCACAGTCCAGCCCCCCAGGGCCGCTGCCGTGATTGTAGGTGACCTCTCCTTTTGCTCCCAGATGCCACTGAGGAAACTGGAGAGAAATCCTTCCAGATGCCTCTTAATGAGAAGCAACCAAGCTCTGAAATAACAATGACTAATATCTAATGTTGGCTAAAAACTCACTTGATCACACCACGGCTAATAGACTGGGAGAAATGATCTCCTCTGAGCAGAGTGGAACCTTCAGAGTAAAATCGAGACTGCGTCTAGAAAACGAAATCACATTTCTGCCTTCTAAGTTGTGGTGTACACGTTTCAATCATTGCAATAGATGAAGCTTTTCCATACTTGGATTAATGCTATCACCAGTCAAAAAGTCATTTCACCTCCATTAAATACTCCTCCTCCTCCTCCTCATACACATGCACACACACACAAGCTTTGCTACCTTTTAGCACTGATATCTCACACTATCAAGACAATACCATCACTCAAATTGCTAAGAAAACTAAATATTACACCAAGAAATGTTAAATCTCACAAGCTTTTATAATTCCATGTGTTAGATAACAACACTCTGTAAAGGTTGAAAGCTCATTAGGTAAGCGGTAGTGAAAAGATCTGGTTTTATTTGTTCCAAAATGAGGGAACATTTACAAAGATGCAGATACCAAGGGGAAGTTTTCATTGCCAGGAACCTAAGCATGGCATACACTCCTCCCGAGTGTTTATGGCATCAATATGGAGCAAACGTGCTGGGCATCGGCCAGGCCGTCTCCAAAGCTTCCGACTACACATGGGGGCCCTGCAGCAAGACTGACTCACTGACAGTAGCCCGGCCGGGATATGTCATTGGAAAAGGAATTCTGGTCCCACGTCGGTCTTTTCAGCCACACCCACACACATGGTTAACAATCATCATCAGTACATCATTTAAAAATACAATGTGCAAAACATGCAATGTGGAGTACATTGCTGAAAAGTTAAATTAGACATTAATAAGGGTGAGGTGGTGAGTGGATGCAGACTGACAATTTGAGTGGTCTTTCCCCACTTTATTATCTGTGATGTGGTTGTGCGCAGATCTGGTTTAACAAATTTATAAACAAATCAATCTGCCCTTAGCAGCTAAGAGATTAACCCGGCTAAACAGGAAAGCACAACCACTGAAAATGTTTTGTAGCATTTTTCAAAGAAAGGCTTAAAGTAACAGTATCTTCTTAGTTACAATAGTTATATTTTTATATCATAATGTGTATGTTTTAATCTTACATCAAGTGTAAGTACATTATCAAAACATAGACTTACCCTTGTAGGACTTTTAGAACTGAATGAAATACCTCAAACTAAGAACTAGATCAGACAACATCATTTTAATCTACTAAAATGTCAATAGTTTTGCCAATTAGATTCCACAAGCTAGTGATGTTTGGACTAAAACACCCTTTTAGGAAAATGTTTAAGTGTTTTAAATTTTATATGTAAATTAATTTCATTATTCTTAAATAAAAGTTATTAGGTCTTTTAAAATGAAATCAGTTGTCCCATAGGGTCTCTAAAATCTAATAAATGTTATGGACTTCTTAAAGTCAAAATATTCATGAACTTTCAACTGACATTTCCCAGATATAATATCATTGAACAACTGAACAGAACAGATTCCCAATGCTTCCAGTTAATATGTCTGTAGATCTTTGAGAGGCTCCTATAATTTCAGCAACATTTGGAATTGTGAAAATCATCTAGCATCAATCCCTCCCTTCTGCACCCGGAGTGCCTGAGGGTCTGGGAAATTCAGGCTCATTCTTTAGGTCAGAACTGGGTCTGGGCTCCAGGCCTCTGAGAACCAGCCGAGAGACCTGACACTCCCATGACTGCCTCCGGTTTGGTTCCTACACCGCTTTCACTATTTGAGCTATAACAGCGGTAACCGAGGAAGGGCCGAAGTGCAAAAGTGCATGCATTAGTACATCAAATAAAGACTGAGTTTTGAAACAATATCCAAATATGCACAGTTGATATCTTTCTCCTTAGGCTAATATACTGAACCTAAAGATTTGGGGGCCCACACTGGAAAGAATATTTAAAAGCAAACAGCTCCAGCACCACTCCACACTTTAGCCTGAGAAATAGATGTTAATATTTCTTTTGTAGAATATTTAACCTTGGAAAGACAGTTAATACTACTCTCTATTCATTGTAATCTCTTAATCCCCATTGTCTTCTTCCAGCCTGCAGCCTGTGTGCCTCAGTAATCCTTGCATTTAGTAACCATAATCTGCAATCTCTCCTTTAATGCCCATAATCCTTGGATTCCCCCCAGGGCAGAGGGCAGTCACTTCCCAGGGCACTGCCTCATTTGTTTGTTTTTTAAAACACATTATTAGAGACAAGTATGTCTGGGTTCGTTGTCTTTTTCTTCATTACACATTTTCTATAAATGGCTGTAAAACTTCGTATGATTGATTTTTTTCCCAGTCCTTTGATAAAATTGCATTATTCCAAAACAAACCAGCGTGCCACAGCCTAATTCACATTTGAGGAGTCATAAAGTTTCATTTGACTAGCAGTTTTAAACTTTTCTATGCAGGGACATAAAACCCACCACCATACTTAACCTCATCCTTAATGAAAGGACAAAACTAGAATATATGATGGCTGCAACAGAAGAAAGAAAGAAAGAGAGAGAGAGAGAGAGAGAGAAAGAGAAAGAGAGAGAGAGAGGGGGAGGGAGGATGGGAGGGAGGGAGGGTGGGGAGGGGAGGGGAGGGGAGGAAAAAGCTTTAGACAGAAAGGTTTATAAGAGTGAATAAAAGGGTAGAAAATGGTGGGAGATAGGAGATAAAAGTGGTTTTCTTCTCAAGATATTGGTGAAAGAGGGTATTAAGAATATGGTATTAAGACATAATGACAAAAATGCAGACAACTATAATTGAACAACAATAAAGTAATTAAAAAAAAAGACATAATGACAAGGTGAGAAGTGATGAGCAGGTTCCATGATGCTAACTATCTAACCTAAGCAACAATCTCTACTTGGTTCTACCCTGACCTCTAAGACTTAGGTAATAATTATAGGAAGAAAATCAGTAATTGTCATGTAACATGGGGAAGAAAGTAAATAATGAAGTTCCTTGACAGAAAGAAAAGGAGAGAGGGAGGAAAGGAGGAAGGAAAGAAAGCGGGGGAAAGCAGTGAAACCAAATAACTAGGAATCAGGTAGGTTTAGTTCTCATTGTAACCCCTCAACTTACTTGTTAAAGGATCTTAGGTAAGTCACATGACCACTGAAGTCTCATAATTAAAACGTAAAATAATTAGTTCTTTCTCAAAGAGCTTTGTGGTGTTTTAATTAGTAATTGAAAAGACATAGTGCCAACCTGAAGTACTCCATACATTAACAACGTATGAAAATCTACTTGAATAATAAGAAAGAGAAAAATAACCCTGATATATATATATATATACACATGCCATAAGGGAAAATGAATACTAATAATCTTTCAAAGTTCAACAGGTAGAAAATGAGATCTAGTGATTCTGATGAATTAAAGTGCCGCTTGAAAAGTCAGAGGCAACGCCTTTACTCTGGCCAACCCTTTAGAAGACAGAGCCAGCTCTGGTAATAGCTCCATCACTCCACGTCCCCAAAGGGAGAAACGGAGCTACAACTCAAGGAAGCAAAGTGAACACTAACCTTTGTAAGGCGCAAGCACTCAGCCAGGCTGAGAAGGCAGAGCTTCCCTTCCTGGAAGGCAACTGATGACCAAACGAAAACCCTAAGCTGTCAGAACATTCACTAGTCAGGAAAGGAGCAAGAATTATCTGTTATCAACTTCAATAAATAATGGTTCACTATGATGAATCACTCTACCAAGTGACTTAAACACACTTTCTTTTAAAATCATTTTTTAAACATTACAATAAATACTATTATTGTCCATATTTTACCAGAGAGAAAACCAGCCTAGATGGCTTGAGTAACTTAGCCCAAATCACATAGCTAATGAGTGGTGAAGACAACTTCAGTCCACATCTGGTTACTTTCCAACTCGCCAGGCGACACTGCCTCTCCTATCCTGCTTTTAAGGATGTTCAGGTGCAGGGGCCAGTGAGATCTGTCAGTCCAGGAGCTTGCACAGAAAATAGAGTGCTTTGGGGAAGAATGTATGGAATTAAGTAGGCTACATAAACTGCCCACACATTTAATTAAGAGGCTAAAGGGAAAAAACGCATTTGTGATATTTTTCAATCATTCTTATGCTTGGGTTGACAGGCTGGCCATTGAAGGAGGTCATGTTGCCTGTGCCCCTGAAGCGGTATTGATCAGGACCCCGGGGCCCACCTGCCTGGTTCTGGCCATGGGCCACGCTGGTAGACAGGCCAATGGGGTAATACCAGGAGTGGTAGTAAACAGTATTTCTAGTGGGTAAGAACTAAATGAGTAAAATGCTATGTACAATTTAATTTAACCCCTCTTTAAATTATACGATCTCTGGATTGTATAATAAAAAAAAATACCTCCCTCGTTTTCCATTTGCAGTTACAAACAGAAGCTCTGGGTTGTGTTTTCAACCTGCTTCATCCGCAGAGTCCTCAGCAGACCCCTGAGTCCCTCGGTGGCTCCACTTCGTTTTCCTCACCATTGTGACTGTGGTGGAGCTCTGAGGACTCGAGGCGACCGTAGGAATGGGACATTTCAGTGCCACTGTGTCTTACCACAGTGAAGCGCTTTCTATGCATTCTTTAATGAATGCAGGACACTAGAGGATGTTTACTGCTCACTGAAATGCAATCCCTGTCCTTAGAAAGTCAGTGCTGTCCCTAGGAATACAAACTCTTCCAACTTGCCTAAAATCAAAATCTTGCTAATATAGCTCCCTAGAATTCTTTCCAAAATGGTATACTTTCAAAGCAATAGCTAAATAGTAAACTATAGTTTTTTTTTAAGAATTTAAAGTGACATAATATTATAAGCATATATATTATTTTGGCACAGGTAAGAGCTAATATTTTTAAATTTAATTTAATAAAAGGACACTAACATAAAGGAAAAAAGAGACAAAGAATACATGCTGCCAAATAACCCAGAAAAATAGTTCTGAAACCCCATCCTTTGCTGTCGTGTGCTTATTCACACTTCTCTCCCTGACCTTCTCTTTCTTGAACCTGACATTCCCTTTGGCATATTTTCAATGCTATTGATGCTTCTAGGCTCAATTCAGTCGTCACGTCTTCAGAGAAAGGTCTTCTTTCCCCATTTGTAGACCCACATAAATCTTCCCTTCACATGAGGGCCTGCAATTGAATATGGCTATCACCATACAGTTTAGCATTTAAATATCCTTTCAGTGATTAATGTATGACCATTTTAACTCCTAGATAGAATATGAGCTTCTTGAAGTTATAGCTAATAATTACGGTTAACACAAACAATTGTAATATTGCCAGCAATTACTGTTTGTGGGGAATCTATGTACTGGGCAGACAGAAATGTCATTTAGTCATAACAACCCTGTGGGGTAAATACGCTTACACCCTTGTTAAACACATTAGAAAACCAACTGATAGCCATAAGATAAGTTTGCTGTAAGACGGAGCTGGAACTTTTTTCACATTTTTTTATTGTTGTTCAAGTACAGTTGTCTCCATTTTCCCCCCACTATTCCCCCCACCCCAGCCATCCCTACTTCCCACCCTTGATCCTACCTCCTTTTGGTTTTGTCCATGTGTCCTTTATACATGTTCCTGAAAACACTTCCCCCCTCCCTTTTTTTAGATTTTTTTTTGAGCCGTACTTTTTTTATTGTTGTTCAATTACAAAAAAGTTGTCTCCATTTCCACCCAATTACTGAAATTTGAATCCACTGCTTGATCCTGCTACTTCTTTCCCTCTGGGGCAAGTGAGCCCACGTGTTACACAAAATAGATCTCATGATGAGGACTCTCGGTATCTTTACTAGAGCTAGGCAACTTCTGCTGGGAAAGTTCTCCAATTTGTCTGGGATTGTGACTATCTTTCATCTGTCACTCACCTCCCCTTACTCCGCAGGAGAGAGGAGGCAAGTGGAAAAAGGAAGAGAGTGCACAAAAAAGATGGAAGATAAGATAGAGGAGCCACACTGCTAAAAAGGGGGGAGAAGTATGGACCACAGGTTGGGAAGAAGCCCTGTGAAAAGAAAAGGGAGAGAGGGCTGACAAATTCTCCAAATGCTGGATTATGGATGAGGTTGAATTCTTAAGAACAGTAGGCATGAACTATATGCCTTATTTTGGAAACGTGGTAAAAGTCCATGTTTTGGACTTTTGTTTATCCCAAAGGCACTAAACACTTTCCATCGTGCGTACCCAAGCTTGGTCACTGGCACAGGTGAGAGCAATCAGTTGTCCTTTTGGTGAAGGCTGGGTTCTCCAGGATTCAGTGAATGAACTATATTCATACACCTTCATGAAATAAAATGTATGGAATAAAATAATTTTGTGCCATTATCTGCCAGCGAAAGACTCAACCCATGAAGATTAATAAGAACCATCATCAGACTGGAGATTAAATTTATAAAAGATCAGAGATTTTGACCTCCAGAAGGTAAAGTATTAAAGAAGAAAATAATAGTATCATATAAAGCATAATTAGAAGAGGATCTTTATAAACAAATTTTTAAAGAATGATGCTTATTAAAAAGAGGCAATTTAGAGCGATAGATACAAAACTATACGAAACATAAAATGGAAACCGAAAAAGAGTACGGGGGTCAAATACAAGGTGACAGAAGATTTGACTTTGAGTCGTGAGCACACAATGCTGTATGTAGATGATGTGTTATAGAATCGCTCACTGGAAACCTATGTCATCTTATTAACCAGTGTCACCCAATAAATTTAATTCAAAAATAAATGAATAAACAAACAAAAGGGAGTAATAAACAGAGGCAGGAGGCAAAGTGATAAGGTTGTAATCTAACCTCCAAGAGACTGAGGGTGCTGATCGTAAAAGCCTGTATTGACACCCCTCCGCATACGCACACCTTCCCCTACATTCCTGGGTAGCCCCTTCTTCGGGGAACACAAGGCCTGGCAGCGAGAAGCTGTGCAGCCAGGCCCCTGACAAGGATGGATTGCCTCTCCTCCACCAGGCACTGGAGCTGAGTGGGGTGCCTGCTGTCAAAGCCCTGAAGCCCTCTCTCCCTTTTCTTTCCACAGGGCTTCTTCCCAACCTGTGGTCCATCCTTCTCCCCCCTTTTTAGCAGTGTGGCTCCTCTATCTTATCTTCCATCTTTTTTGTGCACTCTCTTCCTTTTTCCACTTGCCTCCTCCTCTCTCCTGCGGAGTAAGGGGAGGTGAGTGACAGATGAAAGACAGTCACAATCCCAGAACACAACATAACTCAATTTCCAAAATGCTTGTTTATACTGAGAGTAAGTGGAGTATCGGGTAGTGTTGCAAAATCTGTTGATTCCCACCAGAAGGTAATTTCTTTCAACCTTTTTAAGCCTGTTTCTCCTCATTTTTCCTTTCTGAAAAAACTTTAGTAGTAGTGGTATTTATTTAATCTTCTCTTACTATTTCAAATCATGCCTATTTTCTTCCTACAGCCACCCTAAAGCCCAGGACCATAAAGATACAATACTTTTGCTGTCTTTAAAAACTACCATAAGATCTATATATTCACTGACGTGGAAGAGGATTACTTTCAATTTTTGACAAAATACCTTAAAGCAGTGGTGTCAAATTCATTTTCACTGGGGGCCACATCAGCCTCCTGGTTGCCTTCAAAGGGCTGAATGTAGAGCTCCTTGCCCCTAGTTAAGAAGTAGTTACATTTATACAGTCCTAAAATTACATTCAGCCCTTTGAAGGCAACCGTGAGGCTGATGTGGCCCCTGGTGAAAATGAGTTTGACACTCCTGCTTTAAAGCATAACCACATAAAAAATTGTCATAGACCAAAGAATATAACTATATAGAAAAACCAGAAAACTGCTTTAAAATATTGAAAGTCTCTGGTTGGTGGGAATTTGGCTGATTATTTTCATTTTCCACATTTTCTTGAGAAATAATTTTTAATTAAATTTATTGGGGTGACATTGGTTAACAGGATCATGTAGGTTTCAGGCATATATTTCTGTGACACAAGATCTGCATATTGCATTGTGTGCCTATCACTCAAGGTCAAACACACTTTATTAACCAAAAACAAATGAAAAGTATAGGGAAAAAAATTCTAAGGCTTTATGACCTTCCTCCCAAGAAAAAGTGTCTGAGAATTGGATGGGCAAGAGGAAAGCAAAGTGTAGGAACGCAGACATCCGTCTAACAGTGAAATAAGGAATTGGTCACAATGATCCAGTAAACCCGGGATGTTGTCATTGAACGGGAAGCTTTGGGGAAAAGCAAATTTCTATTTATTATTGAGAATGCTTTTTAGTCATAACAGCTACTCCAGCCATAGAAACTGCTTCCTTGCAGCCTCATCAGTTGGTTCTAAATAATTCATACAATCCAAAAAGGAAGGGAAGGAAAAGTCCGGGCTGTAAAGTCCGGGCTGTAACCAAGACGGGCCAAAATTGCTCTTGACAAGGAACAGGGAGTTTGTCTCAGGGACAAATGAACTGAGAACCTCCAATTTGGATGTTAGCCCATGCAAGTGATAACCCCATTCAATTCCCAAGAGGAAACAGCCATAGAAATAAAAGGAAAACAGCACAACAATGTTTAAAGCTGCAGAGCACAAAAACACTAGACTGAGCCTTACAAAATGGAACAATGGCCCAAGCAAAGCTTAAACTGCAGGAGTGCCAGACCGTGACACAGAGAAACAATGCACGTTGGAGTGGCATTGAAGACTCAAAAGATCTATTAATTCAAGCAAGATCAAAACAGAAATTAATCTATTCATCGGCCTTCCAAAAGATCATTAAAAACTAATTACTTTCTGTTCTACCTCAATCACTTTGCTGCTTTTAGCTGTAAATTGTTCTTCCTCACACTCGGTCTAGATGGCCATGAAATGAAGGTCTGTTCCAACTCAGATCATGATCGGTCATGTGGCCCCATCCTAGGGGCCAGACACGACTCAGAATATTTCCAGCATTATCACAGACTCTCCATGAATTAGCACAAAGCTTATGTATGCAACCAAGGGACACCTAATTATATAACGTGATGTGATGAATTATTCCAATTTTAAAAAAATTATAAGGAACATACTGAAATTTCTCAAAATTTGAGACAATTAATTTTGAAAAAAATTGATGTCAAACCCTTCTCTTCTAGGGTTGCAGTGAGTGATCTGACATGTTGATAACTCAGTTCTATTGTTTGGAAAGAGGCTACATGACAATAACAAAGACAATTCTTATTTATTTTCCAAATCTGTTGCAATTGTCAAGAAAAAAGAAAATCTGCCACTTGAATTTATTCTGTCAAGTGGCATTCTCAAGATGAGAAGTAGCTTTAAAATTTTTTTTCTAAAAATGTTTTTTATTTGGCCTTAGTAAATAATTTTAATTTCCTTTTAACATAAAGTTTTCCAAATATTTTCTTTCAAATTAAAACTTCTGTTCTTCTTCTTTCCATTATTTACATATATTTCCTAGGAGAAGATTCAATCTGCTTTCAGTTGTTTCTTAGGAAGCCAAGAGATTTTCAGCGGCCACAGTTATACTTGTAAAAGAACAAGTGTCAATATAAAAAAAAAAAACCACAACATTTTTTAGAACACTATCTTCACATGTACTTAGAAAATGACCAATGATAAATGTAGTAAAATAAGATCTTAAATATGAAGAACTCCTCTCCCCTGAATGTTTATTTGTTGTGGTTTTGTGTTAAAATATAATATATACAGTATCAGTGCCTGAATTAGTTTCTATTTTTCAAAGAGAATGTCTTATATTTCCATAGTAGTCTATAATTTTCAAAGCGTATTGCATATTATTTTCTCATTTGATAGCCACAAAATTTCTCTATGACAGATCTTTCATTTGGGAACATGCTTCTTCCTATTCTACATTTAAGAGAACTGGGGCTCAGAACATTTATGGGAACTACCAAGTTCATGTATGTGTGAGAACTAGAGCCTGGAACAGAACAGTACCTGATTTAATATAGCTATTGAAAAAAGAATGAATAGATATTGAAAGTCTTCTATGTGTCAGGCATGTCACTAGTGCTTTAAAAAGAACATTTCATTTTATCTTTCTAGCCTTATGAGGCAAGTATTATTATTCCTACCAGGGTAGGAATAATACAAAAATTGTGACTGCCTTCATCATATTTACGCAGCTAAAAAATACAGCAGAGCTACAATTCCAATGTGGGTTTCTGACTATACAATCCATCTTCCTTCCATTATTCTTAATGACATTTCTACCTACAAATTGGAAGTTACAGGCTTTGTTTTGTAAAATTCAAATGTATTCACTTAGAAAACTCCATTCATTAAAAATAAATGATACTGATGTTCAGAAATCATAATTTAATACAAATATAATCAAAGACAAATACCAACAGAGCAATTGCAATACACCCACTGTTTGTACTTCTTCTCATAGGGACAGCTTTCAAGGACATGGGCTTGGTTGCACTGAAAAAATCTGGTCCTTACTCCATCACGCAATGCAAGCTTGACTTTCTTAACAATCACCCCTTTTCTCCTTCCTCCAATATACTATCTCATCTCACTATCACCTGTCTAATCTTTTCCGGAGATGAAGAGGCAGACAAGATAAGAGTAATCTCCAGAGGGCAGAGGGGAGGGAATTTCAGGGAAAAAGGGAGGGGATTATAGGAACAAGTATAAAGGACACATGGACAAAAACTAAGGGGGGTGGAAATGGGAGGGAGATGGGGAGCACTGGAGGGGTGGCCTGGGACGGAAGTAAACAACAGAAAACTGTACTTGAATAACAATTAAAATTTTTAAAAAATTAAAAAAAAAAAGAGTAATCTCCTCACAAAGAAGTCAGGGACATCCACCCAAATAAAATGCAGATCTATTTGCTAGGTAACACAGTTTACTGTTCTTGAGAATAATGCAAGGAAGTATAAAAAGGGCCAAACTTCTGATCACTCAGTCTTATGTCTTCTATCTGAAACTTCAGGGCAGTAAGATAAATGGTCTTGGGAGGAGAAGACAGAAGCTCTCTTCCTTGAAGAGTATAACGGAAGATAATACTCACAACTGACAACAACTGAGACAGCCTGACAATAATGAAGTCTAAGGCAACACTATGAGAGAGAAGAAGTTCTTTAACTAGACTGGATTTCACTTGTGCTTAAAATGAAAGACATTTACTTTGTTAAGAAGGTCAAAAATAAAAGGCAGAGCTAGGTAACTGTTGCTGAAGAGAGGTTGTTGAACTGATACTGCATACCCGCCATACGTAACCTCCTTTTCCAAAATAGTGATTTAAGTTAGTAACTATGTGTCCCAACTTTAACAGAACAGCCAAATAAGCCTCTTGACCTCATCTCCTGACTTTTTCTTCTCATGTCACTTTCAATGTCCCACTGGCTTGGCAAGCAGCAGAGAAATTTTTTCTTTATGCCAAGTACATTTTAACTTTTGCAACAGCAGAAAAACCTGTAGATTTATGCCTGAACAATATCTTCAGACCTGCTGCTTTCATAAATCACTAGGAAGGCAGCAAAATTATCCTTACTGGTTTAATGTCTATGTGAAAACACAAATATTTTTCACTGTTTAACTTACCTGACTGAATTGATTAGAATAACAATTAACTAGGTACAATTATTTTCTGTTTGTTTGTTTTGCTTTTAATTATGTTTGATAGCTCAAATTAGTAAAGTAGTCAAATTATGCTTTACCTTACTAATTAATTAGGATAAGACAATAGTTCAAAGCCTCCGATTCAAGTCCAATTACTTATATAGAGAGGAAAACTCTTTTATGCAAATACACAGCTTACACTAATATGTTTTCTCTAAAGCAAAGGATATGTATTAGCAAAAACCTATCTCCATACCCAAACGCACACAAACTTCAGAGGGAGGCTAGTAGAGTCATTACATGCTTTAAAATAGCCATCCCCATGAAACAGCAAGGTAGTATTCTCAATTTTCTTGGTGAAGAAACTCACAGAGTTTAAAAAATTAGAAGAATTTTGGAATTCTCTAGTTTTTAAGGTGGAATTAGGGAATAAGGTGGAATTAGGCAATGCAATATTTAAATGCATTGCCACTTGGTAAAAAAAAAAAATTTCCTGCAGTCATTTGTTTGCATAACAACTAATTTCATTAGGGACATCATAAAAACTGGAGTGGCATGCAGGTTGTTTTGCTGGTGCAAACATTTAAAATAAGTTAGCAAGAAAAGCAATTTCTCAACCTCTAGCCTGGGATATGGGAAAGAAATAATGCATCTTTCATTTTCAGGTGGCAAATTTAGTATTTTTAGACGAACACTTAGCTGAAATGGACAATTTTCTGGAAAAGCTATGTGGGTTCCAAAACTGACCAAAAGGCAAGTTTAAAAAACACAAGTCAATAGCCTCTGAATAAATTAAACTCATAGTAAAAATATACTTCAAAAGACACCAATCTAAGTTTGTACTTCGGGATTGTATTGCAGCCTCAAGAAACTTGTAATTCTCATGTTATATAAACTTTTCAGAACAAAGACAAAGATGAGAAATCATCTGACCCATTTTACCAAGCAGGCATGGCCCTGATGCCAAAACAAGACAAAGTGCACGGCAAGAATCTGTGGCCCAATCACATTAGCAAATGAAGATACATATACTTTAAGTAAAATATTAACCAATAAAATTTCGAGAGTTTTTTTAAATTAAATATCAGGACCCAATTGGGTTTATCTCAGGAATAGATGGATGATTTCATACTAAAAAAAAAAAATGCATCAATTCTCTGGATAAGGAGACAAAGACAAAATGCTTATAATGTAAAGGCATCAAATAAAATTTACCATCTGATTTTTTTTATCTTGGCAAACTAGAAACAGGAAAAAAAGTTTAACTTTCATCAAGTGTTAATAGTCAAAATAGATCCTAATAACCGTACCTAATGAATGAAAGATCAGAAACAGTGCGCACTGAATATAGTATATACCTCTCTGTGCGGATGCGTATTTGTGAGGAACAAGGCAAGATACTATAATTGTCCATCCATGCTTATTTACTATCCTTATCTGTCAAAGACAAGAAAAATGAGACATAAAAATCAGGAAGGAAGAGATAAAATTATCCATATTTGCATGTGATAAGATCGCTTACCCCAAAACCAAGAAAATCAATCTATTCATTATTAGAGATTATTATTATTATTATTATTAGAAGGTTTATCAAGGTGACCAAATAGAAGCTGCAGAATAACACATGCACTAAAATACCATTTACATTTTAAACCACACATATTTGTTTAAGTGCTGTGAATAGTCTATGGCCCTAAGCACATCTCACATAAAAATAAAATGGTCTAGAAAGATAAACATCAAATTAAATATTGTTGCTGCTTCTCAAAATAAGAATCAGGATTGATGGTGATAATCAAAGGAGGTTGTAGCCTTACCTATAATATTTTTGTTTTTATAGCCTAGATATATTTATTAGTTATACCACTGAAAATTGATTAATAAAACTAATATACAAGAAATAGCTTAAACTATTTCTACACTTATTTGAATAACTTCATGCTATTTCTTCAAGTTTAAATTATTACTTAGCTCTAATATGGCATCAGGAAAATACAGAAATTAGATCAAATATGAGCTCAAAAAAGTTAACCTTGCTGCTAAGTGTGTTTTACTGCTGTTTTGAGTTACTATCTATGAAGACTGATTTATTGATGATTTTTTAACTTTAATAAATAAAGTTTAAGAATATTAAGGCCAAGGACTGGAAAAGGTTTACATATGTATACATATACATGCCTAAATATATAATTTTCCACACAACTTCACTAGCATTACAACATAAAAATAATAAACTGGCTTTAAATCCAAGACAATTAAATAGGTTTAGGGTAAAAAACATGGAAAGTTATTACTCAAGATTATGACAACAAAATTTTTAATGTTTTTTTAAGAAAAGGTCACTATGTCATTGAATGTCTCTTTATCTCTCAGAGATATTAAACATCTAGTAACCAGGCTCCTTTGTGCACTTGTCCTGGGTCTTAAAGTGTTTAGAATGATGAACATCTGTTCCTAAATCAAACATTTGCCTTAAAAATAATAGTCGACTTTTTAAGAGTTCTGTGTAGATTGATGACTCACTTATTTATAGGCAATACAACACTAATTGTCAGGGACAGCCTCAATGTGTGCTTTGAATGATAAATATTCCTTAGATGCTATGATGGGAAAAAGTCTACAGATTCATTTTCACAGGAAAGACATAAAAGGTTACCCAAATCTGTTCTTTCAAGCTCATTATACTCTATTAATATTGCATGACAAACTTGATTTCCTATAGCAAAAACCAGCCTTTGAAGAAATATAATTTACCCTCTGTGTTCCAACTGCTAAGATCTTATAGATTTTTATTTATATCAACTGATATTCAGCTAATCAAAAAACATAATTTTATATTTTACTACAAAGTATAAAAATCTCATTAATTTTCCTCCCATCTTCCCTAACTGAAATAGATTTTTACTCATATGTCCACTCAATTTTAGGATGTTTTTTGTTGTTGTTGAGAAAGGGTCATTCTTTTCCACTGGATATTGAGGCTCCATGGACAAAACACGTCAAAGGTGTTTGACTCTTCCCTGAGATGATGAGACTGTAACTTCAGGTCATTACTGATCTGAACAGCTGTATCATCCTCCCAGTTTTTCAGAGACATTGCCTATATATACTCTTTGTAAGGCACAGGTGGCAAACACAAGGCCTGCAGGCTGAATCCGGCCTTCTATCTTGTTTTATCTGGCCGGGCTCCTTGTTTCTACTGGGCAGCAGTGCTGAGATCCTTGTCCCTAGTTAAGGAGTAGTTACATTTACACAGTCCTGAAATTACTTCGGCCCTTTGAAGGCAACCGCGAGGCTGATGTGGCCCCTGGCAAAAATGAGTTTGACACCCCTGAATTAAGGCATAAACTGATTTTGTTGACTTTTCTCCCAGGATATCTTCAGAACCCAAACTTCCTGGGAAATACAAAACAGATAGTCAACCCTACTATAACTTATGAAGTGCCTTAGAGTCATCCCTCTACCTAGTAGGAAAATTCTGAGAACTCTGGAAGTGCAGAGGACATAGACTCTGAGATTTTGTGCCGCAGAAGAAACTTTGAGGGAAAGAGCAGGCCAAACTCTACAGAAATGCTGGTGAAGAGAGAAAAGGCACCCTGAAGGTGCAATTTTATAGAGCTCTGCATCAACCTCGAAAGGAGTTTAGAGCTCACTCTGTCGTACGTCCTCATTTTTGGGAACATATCTTTATCCTTTACATTAAAAATAGATATTTGAGGCAATAAGCATTCAGACATTTAACTGTGAAATAAAGATAGACTAGACAGAGGATGGAATTTAGCATCTTGGAGAAAGCACATTGGTACTTAAGAGGTAACCAGAAAACAGAAAGAGCATAATAGTTCTTCTAAGTGAAGTTTGATGGCTCTTAAAAATCTGTACATTCTCAATTTTCATCCGAACTTAATTATTTTGTGGGTTCAATTTCTGTTTCCAACAAAACACAACTTCCTAGTACTGCGGAAGAAAAGACTTATAACATGGGTTTTGTGGAGCTCAAATAGCTCTTAAAAACAATATCTTGATGAGTTAAGTGTAAATGAGCCAAAACATATGGATTAAATGTCCCTTTAAATACACATGGCTTTAAAAATTAAGGGAAAAAAGGTTTTGGCAAAATGTGTTTCAGATTTGGTTGAAAGAAAACATTTGAAAGAAATAGTTTGAGGGACTGGACTAACCCAAAACATACCTGAGCTCTTCCAACCTTCTCTAGTCCAACCAACTCTAACACATATGGATTTTATACTATAATTCTCCCACCACACCCACCCTGAGTTCTGAGTTCTTCGTTTTTCTTCCAACGTTGGAAGTCATTAAAAACAGTCATAGTGTCAGTACTCTATGAAAAGACCATAACCTACTACTGTGATCAGTTTCGGTCAAATACAATGAATGGCTTATTGGTCATCACCTTACAAAAATAAAAATATTTTTGTTTGAAACTCATAATATATATTTCTCATTAGCCCCTGTTAGATAGTAAGACTACATCATAGATACAAGGCCTGGCCAGAACATGAAATGTCAGGACATCCACATCGTGACTCCTTACTTAACCAACGTCAAGCAACCGACAAGGTCAATGGGAAAAACACCAAAGTGCAATTTGAGTAAAGTGAGGCAGTTTTGACCTCTGTGGGAAAAAGTTCAAAATGCACTTGTTCAATGGCAGGTGACTAGGAGCAAAGACAACTGGCCAATCCGCAAGTGAGTCCACAAAGTGACAGATACTAAAACCTATGCCACCTGTGTCTTATGTTTGTCCTCAAAGTTCCCATTGCCTTCACACATACCACGCAGTTTAGAATCCTATCATCATTCAACTGTATGGGCAATGAGATTTACTTCTGACACATGATTGGGACTAATAAACACTAAAAATTTGAGTAATCAAATAAACCATTAGCTTTATGAATTTGTCAAATTATCTGTGTTGCTATCCCATTGTTTCAAATAAATTTCAGCATCTCCATTGAAGCGGGGATTATGTATTGCCACTGTCTCCCAGATTGCACTTGAAAAAACAACCAGTGATACAAATAAATGACTCTAGTCATTATGCCACTAAATTACCCTAATTAGTACCTTATTCTAAGTAATCTAGTTATTGTGCCACTAAAGCATATTGTATTGATTCAATGACTGAGGGTTTTTTTCCCCAGATTTGTTGAGTTTATTATATATGCCTCAGTCTGTGTGGAAAGAGCCCAGCCATTGAGAATGGCTTTCGTGACATAGATGTAACCTGGCAGCCAAGGAGAGTGGACTGGAATGCACATGAGTGACCAATGACCACTTCACTATATAGTCAATGGGGGAGGTAGACTACGTTGAGTGAGCCATGCATTCAATATGACTGACTGAGAAGAGCAACAAATCTGTATCACATTTTGCAATTAAGCTTGAACATTCCTCTGTGGAAACTATTCTGATTCAGAAGGATTTTGGGGATGATGCAATGAGTGCAGCACAAATAAAAGTATGGCACACATACTTCAAAGATGGTCTAGAATCTGTTAAAAGTGATCCACATTCTGGAAGGCCTGTAACAAGCAGAACACTGGAGAATGTTGAATGTATACAGGGCCGCAATCAACAAAGATTGGCGAGTGACAGTGTGAGGACTAGAAGCTGATCTGGGGATTCCAAAAACTACAGTATCTAAGATTTCAATGCAGGATCTTAGCATGAAATGTGTCATGGTAGTGGCTTCTGCTCCAGAGCAGAAGGAACATCGTGCTGCAGTTGCTAATGACTTGATTCAAACTGCAACCAATGAACCAGGTTTCCTCAAGAAGGTCATAACTACAGATGAATGATGGCTCTATGTCTATGATCCAGAAACCAAGGCCCAGTCATCCCAATGGAAGTTGCCTGGTTCACCACACCCAAAGAAAGCACAGCAAAGTAAAAGCAAGATCAAGACCATGTTAACTGTTTTTTGATTGGGAAGGTGTTGTCCATCACGAGTGGGGCCCTCCAAGCCAAATAATTAATAAGGAGTACTACCTCAATGTTCTTCATCAGTTGAGAGATGCAATATGATGAAAACAGCTGCAACTATGAGCAACCAGTGATGGCAGCTTCATCACAACAATGTGCCCACTCATACATCATGTCTAGTGCAGAGATTTTTGGTGAAACATTGAATCATCCAGGTGACTCAGCCCCCTACAGCCCAGATTTGGTGCCCTGCAACGTCGTCTGGCTTTTCCCAGACTAAAATCACCTTTGAAGGGGAAGAGATTTCAGACCATCAGTGAGATTCAGGAAAATATGAGAGGGCAGCTGATGTTGATTCCAACAAAGGATTTTGCAGAGTGCTGTGAACAGTGAAAAAGATGCTAGGAGGACTGTGTGAGGTCCCAAGGTGCCTACCTTAAAAGGGACTAAGGTATCATTGTCCTATGTGCAATGTTTCTTGTATCTTGTATCTCCTTCAATAAATGTCTCTCTTTTTCATAGTGCATGGCTGGATACTTCCTGGACAAGCATAAGTTTAAGGTGTACCACATAATGAGTTGACTTTACATATATTGTGAAATTATTACCATAAGTTTAGTTAACATTCATCATTTCATATAGACACAAAAGAAAAGAAAAAAATATTTTCCCTTGTAATGAGAACTCTTAGGATTTATATGAAGTCTATCTAGAAGCTATCTAGCCATGTAATATTAAAACTAGAGAAATTTATTGAAGAAAATAAGAGATACATTATACACAGGACAATGACACCTCAGTCCCCTTGAAAGTAGGCACCTTGTGACCTCACACAGTTTTCCCAATGGCCATCAGCTGTCCTGTCATATTTCCCTGAATCTCATCGATGGTCTGAAATCTCTTCCCTTTCAAAGGTGATTTTAGCTTTGGGAAAGGCCAGAAGTTGCAGGGTGCAAAATCTGGGCTGTAGGGGGGCTGAGTCACCTGGGTGATTTGACGTTTCACCAAAAAACTCTGTACAAGATGTTATGCATGAGTGGGTGCATTGTCATGATGAAGCTGCGAATCACCTATTGCCCATAGATATGGCCTTCTGGATCATCTGAATAGTTTCTACAAAGGCATGTTCAAGCTTAACGCAAAATTTGATGCAGATTTGTTGCTCTACTTCAGTCATTTTGAATGCGATGGCCACACAGTCCACATGCTCACTCAACAATATCTATTGACCCTACTGACTAGTAAAGTAAAGTTGTGATTGCTCAAGCATGTGCATTCCAGTCCATTTTCCTTGGCTGCCAGGTTACATCAATGTCATACAAACAGTTTCCAGCATATTAAGAATAGCTTCGCTTTTTCCAGACAGACCTCATGTATACCATACATCACTGTTAACTGTAATCATCATGTTGGACAGTACATCTCTGTCTTATAACCGGAAGTTTGAGCCTTTCAGGCATCTTCATCCAATACCCTTTCTCCACCAACCCCAGCCTTTGATAATCGTAAATATGATCTCTTTTGGTACGAGTTTTGTTTTTTTGTTTTTAGATTATATATTTAACTGACATAATACAATATAGTTGACCCTTGGACAGCATAGGGTTAGAAGCACTAACAGTGCACAGTCAAAAGTCTACATATAACTTTTGACTCTCCAAAAACTTAACTACTGATAGCCTACTGTTGATTGGAAGCTTTACTGATAACATAAAGGGTTGATTAACACATATTTTGTATGTCATGTATATTATATACTCTATTCTTAAAAGTAAGCTAGAGAAAAAAGTTATTAAGAATATGATAAGAAAGAGAAGATACACTTACAGTACTCTGTGTATGTATCAAGAGCAATCTGCATATAAGTGGACCTGAGCAGTTCAAATCCATTGTTCAAGTGTCAGCTCTGTTTGTCTTTCTCTTACTTGTTTCACTTAGTGTAATGCCCCCATGGTTCATCCATGTGGTCATATGAAAAGACTTCTTCCTATTTATTGCTGAATAATATTTATTATACGTATAAATCACAATTTACACACACACACACACACACACATACACACACACATATATATCACAATTTCTTTATGCATTTGCCCGTAGATGGACACTTAGGTTGCTTCCATGTCTTGGCTACAGGAAATAATGCTGTCATAAACATGGGGATGCAGATACATACCTCTTCGACATAATGTTTTCATTTCCTTTAGATATATTCCCAGAAATGGAATTGCCAAATCATATGGTAGTTCTATGTTTAATTTTTTGAGGATCCTCCCTACTGTTTTCCATAGTGGCTGTGTCAGTTTACAATTCCACCAACAGTGCACGAGGGTTCCCTTTTCTCCACATTCTTGCCAGCATTTGTTATCTTTTGTCAAAGACTGAGGTTTCATACACACCAGATCAAATCGACCTTCCTAAGACCATTATTGAGGACTTTCACTAAAAAAAGAAATGATAATGTTTTAAAATGTGTCACAAAAAGAGTTGTGGTCTGAATCGCTTTACTAGAGAAATAATTCGAATTGCTGCATGCTGTTAGAGGCCTAGAAGAGAAATTGAGAGCCCCAAAGTGGGGTGTGGCAGCATTGTGGTGGGTGGGTGGGAGGGGAGGGGAATGTGGTCTCAATGAAAGTCATAACCTGTCCAGCATGTGACTAAAAGGGACTGTCAGAGCAACTGAAGAGATAAACAGTGGATTTGTCTCCGGGAGGGTCAGCCTGGCCTCATTCCCATGCTCTAATTTCCTTTTCAAGGCGTGGTGTAACTGCAGCTTTATGTGTTGAGTTGAGGATTTACTTGAAATATACTTAGACATACTGCTTCTGCACGAGGGAATTGATGCAAGTTCTTAAAATTCCTGCAGCTCCCTCCTCGGGGAGCAAACACTCTATAGCTAAATCCCATAATGTGCCACCTTGCCAATACTGCTAAACCCCAGATCAGCTATCTCCTCTGTGGGCTGGGGTCTGTGCGGGTGGAGTTTTTCAACCTAAGAGTTACCCAGACTGTGACAGGGTCAAAAGTTGCTGTAACAGCAATTCTCTTGTCCAGGATAAAATAATTCCTTTGTATTTTATGCCTGTCTGTTGTCTTCAGACATGGAAGCTATTATTATCCTTTCTGTGGTAGATTTTTTAAGTATATTCGGCTGTGTTTTTTCATAGACTTGGAAGTACTTTTCAAAAATGTGTTTGTTCACGTCTGCCGAAGGACATAAATATAAATAAGTATCAGTGGAAATAGACTTGACTCCAAGAAATAACATGTCCCACTACATGCTAGGTAATTACAGCAATTCTCCTTAATGCTAACAGGTAATGCTCAAAATTATTCACATGATGCCTTTCAAACTTACTCATGGAAAATACTCTGATGGTGGCTTCATCTTATGGAGGAGCTAAGGTTCAAATTTACCTCAGATTCCAGCATTCATTCAGAGTCATCTGTCACTGCTAATGTTTTCCCACAGAACTGCACTGTGTGCGGGGAGAAGAATCTGTCTGCTTTCCTAGAGGAAGCCTTGAGAGTTGGCTGCTGTGTGGTTGGCAGGGACGTTGTGGTGAAGGCTGAGAACCACCATCTCATAATCATATGCTTGAGGCTTTAAATCATGACTGTCAAAATTCAAAGCTGGAAAATTGTGGACCACTTTGGAGAATCAGAGAGGTACTACAGACTAACAATAAAAGCAGCAACATGTACAAGGAACCTCTGCATTTTACTCAAGGTGTCTTTGGCACAAATGCCATTATAGTCTCCTCAACACCTTGGAGCATGTACCTTAGAAGCAGAAGTTCCCATTCTGGCTTGGCAACTGGCCGGCATGTTATTTAACCTCTCTGACACTCAACTGACCCTTAAATTTAAAAGAGCCAATAATAGTGATAAAGGGTTAAAGGGTATCACATATATAAAAGAATTTTGTATGCAATGAGTTTCTTTGTAACAATCATTTTCTAAAGCATATTGTTCTCACAACACCTAGAACACCACATCAAGTGAGGGTGCAGACTTTTAATACCAAAGACCCCGCTGATGATTCATTCCATCATAACTTTCTGCCACCTTCAATGGGGTATGTTTCCTCACACACACAAAACTAGAACAGAGCTTATCATAGATCAAAATGGCCAATAGATTCAATTAAACTT
>PVKM010005337.1:0-48201 GCA_004027735.1 Carollia perspicillata | reverse complement strand
GTCAGTGCAATTCCTGTGCATTATGCGGCTGTAATGGCTGAAAAGTACAATTAGAGTTCCTAGCATTATGTAACCGAATTTGGCTCATTTAGAGTGCCCAAAAATCATATATTACACGAAATATGTAATTTTCACAAGATATAAAACCAGAAAGATGGAAGTGTACTTTCCCATAAACTTCTAAATTCTTATTGGCTCTTTCATTTGTGCATTAAAAGCACAGTCATAATATTCTTTGGGAGTCTACCATCATAAGTTAGGCATAATACATAAAACTTTCGATAGAGAAAATTGCCACTCTGATATTTCCAAAACAAACACACAGCTAACCATATTCAGTATTAAACATATATACTTAAAAACCATACAGGAAACTCTCCTAAAATTTTACATGGAAACCAAATATACTGAATTTAAATATAATGAATATCATAAACATGAAATGGGATCAAATTGCTTCCATGCACTGAAAAAGGAAAACTGTAAATCTGTTACAACATATATCCCTGCTAATAAAGTGTGACATTCTTATTGTGAAAATCAGGAGTGCTGCAAAGGACTTATACCGGAAGGTTGTCTCAGTAGCCAAAATAAAACAGAATATTACAAAAAAAATTTTGGCACTAAAACCGAAATAATTGTTCAAGAGAAAATAGTATGATTAAGCCATTCATTTAAAAATGGTAATGCTGAGATACGAATTGCATATTCCAGATAAATGTTTTGTCATCACTCTGTTTCCATTAAAATCTCCCAAGGACAGGCCTAAAACTGCAAAACCTGAGAAGCTGTCCAGCGAATGTTGTACTCAAGTGTGGCATTTCACAACAGACTGAGCACTTCTCAACAGAACACTACTCCATTTTAATTCACCAGCCTCTTACACACCACCACTTAACCCTCTCTGAAGTACAGTGTGGCTAGAACACACCGTTTGGTTTTTTTATATATGAGCATTCATGTCTAACTTCTAGAAATCATTTCTTAACTTGCTAAGCAGCACCAGGACTAAGCCTGACTCCCTTAACTCCCTGCCCCCTGTCCCCCACCCAGGTCATCACCCCCAGCGCCTGTGCGGGGCCTGGCTGCTGCCTCACTCCTGAGAAGCTCCTGCTCTGCCCACTTGGACATGCAAACACATGCTTACTCGACTCAATAATTGGTCATACAGGGAAACATGTTTTGACGGCTGCAGTTTCAGCTTGGCTACTCCTGGTTCTGCTGGACCAGTGACAAATGCCACAGCTTTTTAATGGTCTGATCCCTGGGACTTTTATCAGCCAACACCCTATTTTTCAGAGGTCTTAGGTGTCCTCTGAGACCCTCCAACACACAGTACTGCATTATGCATCTCGTGCTTTTGTTCCACTTGGATTAGAGAACACAGTCCATACATTGTCTATTTTCCCCACTTTTGTACTAAAATAGGTAGAGTGAAAATCGTTTACATTCTAGAAACCAGAAGTGTAAGTGTTCATTTCAACTCAGGTTTGGCAACTGGTAGATTGATGTGACTTTCGTTCATGGAAGACAATATTTAAAGTGAAGGCGATCATTCCTTTAACTTATTTATTCCTTCAGTTAGCACGTACATCGTGTCCATTTGGTACCAGACACAGGGCTAGATGCTAGAAACACATATAAATGTGATGCGATCTCATAGTGTCACAGAGGGGACTACAAAAATCCAACATTATGGTGTGAAACATACATAGTATATATATTTCAGATACACATACAGTTTATCCAGTGTCAGAGGAAAGCATGGTTAATTCAACCTGGAGATGCAGAAGAGGATTCGCAGAAGTAGTCGTATTTGAGCTGTGTCTTGAACAATGACAGAATTTCCCTCGGGGGAAATTGCATAGCAGTAATCATTGCAAATCAAATAGTATATATAATGCCTCACACAGAAAATTAAAGATGGACCCGCCCTCACCGCCGCTGAAATGAGTCCACACAGTTCAACAAGGGCCATCGTATAGGCTTTTGGCCGAGGTCAAGAAATGGCTTCTATCCAAATATGACCCTCAGGAGGAGGCGGAACTCTGCAGCTGGACTGAGGAACTCACAGGCCTGTGTATTGGTTCTGACTTCCAGAAAGGTCTGAGGGACGGGATTATCCTGTGCACACTCGTGAATAAGCTGCAGTCTTGCTGGGTCCCTACGATGACTGCTCTGTGCAAAACTAGCACCAGCTAGAAAACCTTTCCAATTTCATCAAGTCCATGGTCAGCTACAGCATGAGCTCCACAGACCTGTTTGAGGCCAGTGACCCATTTGAACAGTGGAAACATGACACAGGCACAGGTGTTTCGTCTCACTCTGTCAAGAAAGGCCAAGACAAAGGGGCTGCAGAGTGGTGAGGACATCGGCATCAGGTATTCGGAAAAGCAGGAGAGGAACTTTGATGATGCTACCATGAAAGCAGGCAGTGCATCACTGGGCTCCAGATCTGCACCAACAAGTGTGCCAGCCAATCAGGCATGACAGCATATGACACGAGAAGACATCTGTCTTACATTTCAATGTGTGTCCCCAAGAACCATATCCTGCCACCCATGGGCCACTCAACAATCAGCCTCCAAATGGGCACCAACAAGTCTGTCAGCCAGGTGGGCATAACAGCTCCTGGGACCTAGTGGCACATCTATAACACCAAGTTGGGGACTGACAAGTGTGACAACTCCTCCATGTCTCTGCAGAAGGGCTACATGCAGGGCACCAACCAGAGTGGCCAGGTTTTTGGCTTGAGCCGGCAGATACATGGCCCCAAGTACTGCCCACGAGGCCCAGTGACCAATGGGGCTCCAAAGTAGCAGGCGACTACCCAAGCCCAGAGAAAGCCCTGGAGTATCTCCCCCTTACTACCAAGGGGAGACAGGCTACCGAGTCCCCCTTTGTGAGGTGTCTCCCTAGATCATTGCCCCATCTGGGATTTCAGGTTTTTCTTCACTTTGTTTTTCTATGTGTTCAAGTGCTTCCAGCTGAGGGTCTATGAAGGCCGGATCCAGATGCTTGTGGGGTGGGGAGGGGGTCTCTGCCAGAGCACGTCCAGGTAGCAAATTTCCCCGCAGGCTTTGGGCCAAGCTGTGGGTGGAACAAGAAGCCTGTACAGGGAAAGAAACTGGTCCCAATGGCTTCTGGTTGCTTCTGCCCCTCTTCCCTTTTCTCTGCTGATCAGTTTGTGGTTTCTGGACCCACAAAAGTTTCAGGCATTTTTAACAAAACAAACGTAATTGTTTTGGGGGGATGGGGTGGGGATGGTGGAGGGTGGGAGTGCTGAGAAGGAAGTCCCCTGGGAGACAGCCAGGCCGCAGTCCCCAGATATTTTAGGCATCACGGGGGACTGGATTTCCCAGGACCCTCTCAGGGGCCCAGTGAGGAACAGTGGAGTTCAGAACAGTGGAGTTCTAAGTGGTTGAGGCAAAGCTAACCACCCCCCACCCCCCTTTCCATATTAGTCCCTTCTTCCCCGGGAAGTATTGCGCAGGGACCACCAACCAGGAGGCCCTCTCTGGGACCAAACCCAGCCGGAAGCTCTGAAGACAAGAGATAATACAAAATACTAACTGTGTGTCAAAGACAATAAAGACCAAAAAAAGAAAGAAAGAAAATTAAAGATGGAAGGAAGGAGGCTTAAAACAATATAGCTGCCTCATCTGTATCTACTTCAACATTGGTAGATTGAGTACCAGCCCAGAAAGGCCTAATGTATAGAGTCAGACTGCCTAGGTCTGAATCCTGGCTGTCTCCTTTACATTATTTCTTGACTCTTAAGTTCCAGGTTTCTCACCTGTAAAGTGTGGATAATAACAGTGCTTCCTTCATGGGCTTGTTGGAAGCATTAAAAGAGGCAATGCAGTAAATAACTATATGTAGCACATAGCAAATGTTCGATAAGGTCATTGCTAACGGGTTTTATTACTATTATCACCATTATGTATAGTTACAGGCTGTGTTGGAAAACAACAAGTGACAGTCTAATGCAGATACAATATATGTGCACCACAGTCGATTCTGAAAAACCTAGGTTTGGGTCCTCCTCAAAAGGACTCACGTCACACCGAGGAGTCTGGGCTTGATCTCATCAACAAAGGGGGACCTTGGAGGGCCAACACTAGTTCAGCGAAGCACCTGTTAAGAAACCGACCGTGTACAGAAACCCTGCAGTACCGGGGGGAGATTGTGCTTTTTGTAATTTTATAGCGTGTGAGGCACGGGAGGCGTTCGGCCACCCTTGGAAACCGACAAGGGAGAGTGGTGATAGCAGTTTGCCTGAGGTGCAGTCAGTAAGGGGGTATGTTGTCTGTATAGAGTTTTTAAAAAATAATAAACTTCAGCTTGCTTTTTAATATTATCACCATTTCCTGGTAATTGTCAAAAAATGTCCGTGGTAAAATGTTCTTCTCTGCTGAGCCAGCCACCCCTTCAGGATTCCATGGCTGGGCAGTGTGTTTTGTGCAATCTGAGGAGGCTTGACAAGCACCCAGAAGCTGGGTGCCCGCGAGTCATTTCTGATGCTGGGACATGGGCTCATTCAGGGGCAGGAAATGGACCTAAGGGTCAGGCACCCAAACATTTGGGGAAAGTTAGGGGCAGGTCAAAGGGGGAGGCACCATCAAGGGAATCTTGGGAAAAAGAGGCTAAATGACACTGGATGGTGGGCAGTGGAGAGGAAGATACAGACACATAGAAGGCTTCAAATAATGCAGCTTCCTCCTTACCACTGGTCAGTCCAGAAAGGGCCAGCCCAGTCCTTTCTGGAACACCAGCATCAACATCACCTTGTCAGAAACGCAAATCATGGGCCCCAACCCAGAATGGCTGAATCAGTGACTCGGGTGAGGCCCGACCACCTGCTTCCACCAGCCCTCTAGGGCACTGGGACACACACCGAAGCCTGAGAATCACAGCTCTCTCCATCTGCAGAGCAGCTCTCTAAGTACAGTTCCATGTCTCCCAGGCCATGATATCATATTCTGATGCCTAACTGGCATTTATGACATTAGTCACATATCGGCATTTAAGCCTGTTATATTGTTGCTCAATTACAGTTGCCCCAGTTTTTCCCCTGTCGCTCTCCCCTACTCGTGCATGCATCCCCGGCCCCCTCAGTCAGTCCCCACCCTGGTGTCCATGTCCATGGGTCCTCTGGACACATTCCTTGGCTAGCCCCTTCCCCTTCTTTCCCTATGATCCCTCTCCTCCCTCCTCTCTGGTCACTGTCAGTTCTTTGTTTAACCCAGTGGTTCTTAATGGGGGGCGGTGTGGAGGGCGACTTTGTCCCCCAGCGGTATTTGGCAATGTCTAGAGACATTTGGTTGTCCCAGTGGGAGGAAGGTACCATTGGCATCTAGTTGAGGAGCGGCCATGGGTGCTGCTAAAACACTCTGCAAAGCCCAGGACAGACCATGAGAAAGAATGAATCAGCCCGAAGTGTCAACAGAGCCCAGGCTGAGAAACCGTGGTTAACCTGACAAAGAAAGACGTCTCTTTAGGCTCCCTATTAAACGTAGTGTTGGGGGAAGGAAAAAGCAAGGTGGGGAAGGCGACGTCCAATCTGATGTCTTTAAACACAAATCTGCACTTGTGCGGGGAGGAATGTTTACTGATTGGACTGACTGTTTATTGTTGGTCCGTAAAGGAAGTAGGAGCTTTATGACCCTAACCGGGAACTGCTGGCTTTGTTTGCTCTCCTTCTCTGGAGCTTGTCCTTCTGTATATTGTTTCTACCCTGACTTCTTTCTTTGATTCCGAATCAGTCAGGCCGGTCCTGATCTGATCTCAGCTAAGTCTTCGGTCCTGGCTGCTCAGACACGGCTTGAAAGAAGAGGGGGATTTTGGAGCCCACTAGAGTTCTCGTGGTGGGGGACAACCTCACTGAGATGCTGAAGCCAAGATACCCTCCCTCCTTGATCTGGAGAAGCCTGTGGAAAGCGCGCCACTGGCACCAGTTTGCAGAGGTCTGCAGCTAATTAGGGCTGTGCCAGACGCGAGGTGGGGAGTAACCAGTATGTGGGAGCCCTGAGATACCCACGCCCTGGCACGTCGCTGGTACAGCAGCAGCGGGCAACAGGGCCGGTACTGAGAGAATTCGACTAGAATCTGAATGAGGCAGGAACTGCACTCAGTTGTGGGGACAGGAAGGAGGCAGGTTTACGGAGACTGGAAGCTGGGCACTGGAAACACGTCCCACATAGAAAACGTGGAATCAGATGTAAAGAACAAGGGAGAGGCGCAACGATTTGGCTTGTGTTCTTTTTATGTAATGTGGGAGAGGCTTGTCTGCTGTGCTTTCCAAGGAAGCTTGCTGCTGGTACAAAAGCCATTTCGCTCCTGGGAACAACTTTTGGTGTGTTTTTTTTTTCTCCTTTTCACAATGATTTTTACAGGCCTCGCATTAACCACTGTGTGATGACTCTATAATGCACTACAGTAGCCAACTGAAATACGGTTCTATTTTAGTTTTAAAAGAAATTCTTTGTATTTAAAGTCTGAAGTGTGCTTTATCTTCTGCCCTGGGACCTGGACTCCAGATTTCTCATCATCGACTGCCAGGGAGGTGGGCAGTCGCAGGGTGCTCTGGAGGACAGGGCCAAGGCAGGAAGCTCGCTTCCTAACAGACACACAGAGCAAGTGAGTGAGAGGCCCTCCAGTGGAAACACCTTTCAGGCAGCTCCGCGGGAGTCTCTATTTAAACAGGTGACCTTGCGGAAAGAGCCTCCAGATCCCATTACCGACTGCCCGGCCAGGGGCAGGTTTGTTTTTACGAGCTCTCAAGGCACGCACTGGGGCCAGGCGTAAATACAGAGAAAACACGCAGAGACATTGCTCCTTCTGCACATAGCATAAAGAAAAGAAAATTTTGCTGAGGCTTTTCGAGAGTGACTGTCTATCAGTGAACAGCCAGCGACCAAAGTGGTCTTCATTCATTCAAAGTTTTAAATGATCTAGGGGGACTCAGAGGGTTGGGTGTTTCAGCCCTCCTGCTTCCTTAAGGGAATGGCAAGAAGAGGAGAACAGCTGCTTGTACATGAAGCAGTTTAAGGGTCAAATATTGCTCTGCCCAGCGGTGCTGACATCACTTAACTCCCCCCAGGAGAGGGGCACCGGCATCACTCACTGGGCGGGGGGCCGCAGGCCTCGAGATGGCCCGGCTGCAGCTCCCATTTCGTTTCTCTCCAGCACCTACAGGTCAACAACGGCAAGTGAACATTGCAATCAAGACGAGAGCTTTGTTTTTATTGGCTTTTTCAGGGAAACATTTTTTTTTCACAGTTTATGAAAACACCATGTAGCCAGTACATGAAAATGTGAATTTCAAACTTTGCATAGTCATTAGATTAATCGTTAGTCATTCGTGGTTGACAGGGAAGGTTATAATTTGACACCTGGCAAAAATCAGGCAGATTTCAGAGAATTGAGAGTTGGGAAATGAGATGGAAAAAAACACCCTCTTTTTCACTAGGAGGTCCCATGAAGTAATGTTTGCAAACCACTTCTCTCTCCATAGAAGTCAACTGCCTGTGATTCAGGGCTCTGATGTCTCTCCATCTCTGACTGCCGGGCCTCCTCCCGCCCCCTCCCAGAGCCTCTAAAGCACTGGCCAAAGAGTCGGCTCCGAAGGTTCCCAGAAGTGAACCTCTGGGAGTTAAGAGAAGGAGATAAATAACTTCTCAACCTGATGTTTAAGCAACAAGAGGCCACCAGAAAGTTTCAGCATCAATTCTGGAAATGTTTTCTGAAACATCATAGAGTCATGGGAGAAAAATATTTTAGAATGAAAGAATTCTTAGTTCCCAACCTCTCCATACTGTCTATGACCATGTTCTTTTGTGTAACGTGATCAAAATATTGAACTCTGAGTTTGTATTTTCTGACCCCTGACCTCTCACAGGTGTTCTGGCTCATTTCCTGAGAGTTATGTTTGATTTGGGAATGCTTCTCTCTTTTCTCCCATCCCCTTGTTACAGTTGGAAACCTGGAACACCCGCACACAAGACCCTGACTAGGCTAGACCCTCCCTCTGCTACCCAAAAAAACATTCTGAAATGTTCTCTCGGAACTTGGCAAGCATCTGGGCAGGGACAGTATTCTCACACTCTGGGAAATCAAAATGTAAAACAACAGTTCTTTTCCAATTCTTTAACCGGAGGATAAATTTTAGGGTCATTTCTTTTTTCTTTTTAAGCCTCACACTTTCCCCATTTTAGCACTAAAAGAATCAAATAAATAATTTACTGAAGTTTTCAGTATGTGACAAGGAAACAGAGATGCTAATTTGGAATTCTTTAGGACCAAACATCAGCATAAATCAAAAATTATTCCAAGATTGTTGCTTCAGAAGCAGCAATTAGCGTTTTCTTACTATATCTCTCCTGCTCCCTCCCCTCCCCCTCGGGTTCTAGGCGAAGAGTCTAGAAAATATTACTTTTGGAAGTCATGCCTTTTTTTTGTCTTGAAATAAAGCTGGAGCCCTGCATGACACTACAGATTCTAGTTGTCTGTGAAAGAGAAAAAGTTTAAGATACCTAACGAATACTGATTTAAAAAAACAAAGATATTTCTACACCTCTTAATTCCATGAGTTAGGCCAATTACTAAGCTAGGAAAAAGAACAACCTTGAGGAAGCAATAGGCTCCGCCTACTCCAACTGTGCTCATTCATCAAAAATTCAAAACAAAAACGAGGCTCATGCATTGTGTAGGTAAAAATAAGGTATTGTGTGCACTAAAAACACTTCCCTAAGGAGCATCCAGGATGGCCTCATGAGGCCCATCTGTCACTACTGTCTTGCCTACCCAGCCTGACATCACCCAGAGAATGAGTGGTCCCCTTCCTAGTCTAGTGGGTGGGGTGGTCATCCATGCATTAGACTGAAGAAAGAGGACTGAACCTTGGCAGAGGAGAATGGACAGAATTGAGAGAGACTCAGTGATCCCAGCTCCAGATGACAATTGCTCCATGTGCCAACACTCTTCAAGACACTGTATACATACAGCATAAACAAAAAGAAAGAAGTGGAGGTGGGTGGTTAATGAGCACACACACAAATCAGCTTGACAAGATGGGAAGACTAGAGCAAAGATGAATAGGGTAAAGAGAAAGAGGAACACAGGAGGCCACTTTAGGCGAGACGGCCAGGGGAGCCTCTCACAGGAGATGACAACTGAGCTGAAGTATGAAGGCTGAGAGGGAGCCAGTTGTTCCAGGAAAAAGGGATACCAAGCACAGGGGAGAGCTTGGCATGCTCAAGGAATAGAGAAATCCCACTGCTAGATATGTATGAAGACCACACTATTTTTAAGCAATGAAAACATGGCTCTAGAAACATAGAATATCAAACTGGAAGAAGCCGCTGAGATCATGTGGAGGTATACCCTTCACTTCCAGGTGAGAAGTCAAGTCCCAGAGCAGCTCTGTTGACTCACACAGCTGGGGCCAGCAGCGTTAAACTAGACCTCTGGTCTCCACGCATCATCTTTCTGCAAGACCCGTTGCCTCCCTGTGCTGATGCACGTTAATCACATTCTCCTTGGACACTGAGAGCCTGGGCGCGAAGGGACCGTCTCCGCTAACCTGTCCCATGGAAGTGAAAACAGTCAGCATCCTAGCCAGCTCCCACTTTAGAGCATCTAAAAAAAAACCTCAACAGTGTTTCCTTGTGTGTACTTGCTATGTTTGAGAATTTAAAAGGACACAAATACAGAGATAAATTCTAAAGCCTTGAGTATTTAGCAGTACTGAATTACCTCTGATAGGGAGACATCTACCATGATATGTTGCTTTTTCACTAAAAAGAGAAATGCATATCTTGGATAAATTTTCATTACCAAAAACTGAGGATATTCAGTTCAATTTTGGATTGTTTTTGCTATAAAAGGAAAGTATGTAACCTATTAGGTACTCAGAAAAGTTTCACTGGAGAAAATATTATTCAATAACCCCCAAATGGGAAAATTTTCTTCTGTAGGAACTTGGCCCAGAGTATGTAGAATTGCATCTAGAGACTATACAGCTCTATTTATCATCTTGCAAACTTCTCCATTATGTCAAAACTAAATCTCAGCTGAGCCCTGACTGCACAGCAAAAACAATAAGGCTATTTTAGCCATCTCAACAAGAATATTTTGAGAATTAATCGATTTTCCAGGAATGTTAAACAGTTTTATCAATTTTTGGTCAAGGTTCACAGTTAATGACATTACATTATCAGCCTTAAATTTGTGTGTCTAAAGAAATTTATGATTCTTATTTTTGCTTCACGGAGAGGAAAAAACGAGCTTGTAGACTATCTGTGATAACTAAAGTTTAAGCTGTGCTACAGCCCCCACAGTGTAGATTTCATTAGGCTTGATTCCCACTCGAGCTCAACCCGGAAGCAGCTTTCCCGTGGGCACCGTCTGAGCTTCTAGGTTCAGCTCAGTCAGAGCTTTTTCTTCTCAAGCAGCTTCTCTCTCTGCACTTACAAGTTTTCTCACGCTATGGGAAGAGTCCAGCTAAGTAAGTATCCTAAAGTGTTTCCTCCATGATACGTGACTTTTTTTAAGGCATATTCCAGCCCTTTTGAGACAAACACCTGCTTTTTGTTTTTGTTTTTAAATAGACCTGGCCAGGAGCGAACACCCCTGGATAAGGCAATTTTATTTTCACTGGTAGCAGATTGCTTAGAGCTTAACTAGAAATCACAATGAAATAAGTACTGTAGCTCCGCAAAAAGCAAACATTTTAAATTTCACTTTGCCTCTTGAATTTAGAGCTAGAGTTTATCTCAGCCTTTGAACAGCCACGGAAAATAGACAGGTATTAGTTCCAAACCCACTCCCCGAAGCTATACATAAAATCGGTTATGTAAGAGAAGTTCATGATTGCTTAAACACACTGAGAAAAGTAACCCATTTGTTTTTAACTCAAAATGATCCCAAATCGGTTAATTTTATCACTATATTTCATAGTCATGTTAAGTTCTAATAACCCGAAATTGGAATCTAAGCCATGGCTAAGGCAAAAATATCTCACTGTAGGGGAACCTGTGATGAGCAGTGGCTAAATAAGCAGATGAACAAAGTGGCTGAAAATTTAAAGGCACTTGGGCTAAAACCCTAAATGGCCCTGGGGGGCGGTTGGGGGCGGGGGAAGAGTAGGAGATAGTCCTCATGCTGATGCTCATTTTAGAACTTACTTTCCCTTGACAAAGATAAGAAATCTATTTAAGAATTACTTACCTCTCAACTTAAAAAAAGAAAAGATGTTTGGAGAAGGCCACTGACCGGCAAGAAGAATGCATAGGTTGAGATAAGGCTGTATTTTAACTATGTTCAACAATAAAAAGAACACATGGGCACTCTTCCTTCTCGTGCTCTCGGGCCGCGACTGCCGGCGCAGGCGTCCAGACGGAACGCACTGTACGCTGTTAGCGAAGGGGGAGTCTTCTCAGCTTATATAATTACTTAAGGAATAACGCTACTGTACCTTAAACAAATACTGAATCTTTACTTAAAAAATTTAGACAGAAACACAATTTCAGGAGAGATTAAACACTTTACAAAGGTCCCGCAACGCGAGTCATAAAAAGAGCACGCTCCTCTAGGGAGTGATTTCTAAAAGAATTCCGTATACGAAAAAAGGAAGGAAGGGAGAAAGAGAGAAAGAAAGAAAAATTAGGAACAATAACAGTTCAAGGTTGGAAAGTGAGTTACAGTTGATTTAACATAGTAGGACTTTGTTATTTTATGTGGGAGGAACTGACTGGATTTTTTTAAAGAAAGGATTATCTCCTTATTCATAAACCTGAAAAATAATGTTCACCTATGGTGGCAAAATTATTCTGCCTAAGATCTTTGGGGCCGATCGTCTCCCACCACCTCAGAGCGACAGGTCCTCATCTCAGTCTGTCCCCTCCTCGTTATTACTGGGCCTCTGGGAACATGCTCAGCACCGTTCAGTAGCAGCAAAGGCCAACTCGTGGGGAGCGCTCCCTCTGACTAAAGAAACCACTGCCACCTGGCCCTGTGTTGAGGGGGAAGGACCACCAAATGTGAGGCGGCAACAAGCCTCTCACGTGTGGGCCCTTCCGAGTTTTCCACAGTTCCGATACAACCCTCGTAATCCCAAAGAGAGGCAGAGCGTTGTCCAAATACAAACCCCAGAAGAAATAGTAATGAAATCTTTTCATGGGTCATGGCCATTACACCCAAACCCGCTGCCTTGCTCCAGAAAGTGACACCTACCCAGAATGCAGACGGGCAGCATTCTGAACGGTGTACAAAAAGGATCGTTTTCTCTGGTTTTAGGGTCATGCTGAGGTTGTATTAGTCTTTGGAATGAAATCACTATACAAATGTGGGACCTTTTAAAGTTTGCCATGAACTCATTAGCCATAATGAATTTAATTTGTAATAAGGCACTTAGGTGGTAGCAAATGTCATTTTAAAGCACACATTTATTCACTTACCACATGTGCAGTGCAGCCCTACAATGTGCCAACCAGAACGTAGCTGTCACCTCAGTCCCTTCCCAATTTCTTATCCATTGTGTGCCCCATTTTTATTTGATCACGTTCATAAATAAAATCCTTAATGATGACTGCATGGAAAAGAATGACATAATCAATGCCGAGTTGCAGCGTGCCCACCCCCCAGTGCTCCTTGCCTTGACTCAGTAACTGAAAAAAGACATTTCAATTACGAGATAAATCCCAAAGAAACCCTAAAAGAGTCATATAACTTCAAAAGCAAAATTGAACTTACACTCACATGTATTTGGGGATCCTGTAACCATTTCATTCCGTTATATGTGGCCACTGATTGAATTAGCTACATGACAGAGTCCCAATGAAGATATGGCTTATAGGAATGTGGTTCGACTCCTTATTTAGTTTACTTCACACACATTCTCTCCACGATTAGAAACAAGCCATGACAGTGGCTTGAATTTCTATGCACTGTGAGAAATCAGGCGTAACCATGGTCTAACCCTGAATGTGATCTCAATGTTTTATAACATGGACAAATCATTAACAAACAGAAATAACCCTCTCAGCTGGTCCTATTTTTTTTTAATACTGTAGATTCTACTGCCTTTGCTCTAAACTCCATTCTAACTTTTTCCCACCATTTTCTCCTCATTTTAAAAGATTCTTTTCCTTTTTATAAAGAGGGGAAAGCATTCTTCATTCCTTTGTTTCCATCCTGCTGTTCTGTTGGCCCCAACGGTTGTTCAACGCCCCCGTCCAACCTCTAAATTAAGTGTTCATTTTCAAGTTCACGGCTTCCCCCTCCCCCCCCCGCCCGCCCCCTCCCCCTCCCGCCGTGAAGGGAGGTCATAGATGTTCCCAAGTCCTTGGCTCTTCACTCTCTGCTGGGCTGCCCACAAAGCAGCCTTTCACCATAGCCCATCCTCAGATTTCTCTTTTTATTAAAGTTTGTGGTGCGCTTATGCCTCTAAATCATTTTTACCCATCAGAGCCATTTACCTTCTCTCCATAGCAACCAACACTAACTCTTCTCCAATCTTCTGGCACTGATTTTTGCCCCTGTAACTCAGCTCAGTAGGACAGAATGTGTTTTTTCTGGCTGTAGGTAATATATTCCCATATCATTCTCGCAAACCGCAGAATGAACCCTGCAAGGGAACTTCTGCTCTTCTGCCTCCATTCACTGCTAACAAAGTCGTTTCCACAAATGAAACCAATGAGAACCACAGGTTAATGAGATGTTCAATACACACACACAGATTCTTTACATCAAGACTTCTTCCTGAACTGTCTATCGGGGATTCCGCACTGATTTCCAAAGGCTGACCCGGTGACCAGTCTGAGCTCACTGCTTAAGCTTCACCCAGGAGGACGTCAAACATAAACATGGGAAGGCCCCACCCCTGGAGTGTCGGATTCAGCAGGGCTCGGAGGCCGCAGATAGAGGGTGTAAATCAGTATCAACTGCTTGAGTAAAAGCCCCACAAGCACATATATAATAACGCATGGATGCCAAGTTTTTAACCCACGCGAGTCTCCAGAATTCACGCAGTGATGAATATGTTTTGAGAGATGTATGATAAGACTTCTTCTCGGTGCACGTTGGGTCCTGATGGGAGGACGGATGAAAGCCGAGGTACAGGTTGGCCTGTCCACTCACCAACAGCCATGCCTACGTGTCTGTAAGGAGATGCGCAATGCCTCTCCCCTTCTCGCCTTCTCCAGCACCCACCAGAATACATGCCTCGCAGCTCTTTAACAGCACATGCTTTTAAAGGATCAGTCCTCACAGGATCAGTAATTAATTCAGCTTGCACCTGATTTATGTCCCTTTCAAAAACGAAATAAACCAAAATGATGGAAATGAGTGGGCGGGGGTGAAGCAGAATGAATCCCTCAGTAATTCTCTCTTCCTGAAGCACAATGAACCATTTCCCTTCCTGGAAACAGAAGTGTGAAAAGGATGTAAGCCAAAACCCCTTGGACTATGACTTCAGTAAATCTTTGGGGCTTTGAATGTCACTTCCTACACACAGGTACAACCCTTCAAATGCATATGCAGTAAAGTGCCCTCTCACCTCACCCCTGCTTATTTACAATCGTCGATCCCATTCCAAGAGTATTCTTCTGATAAGGAAACCTCTGGACCACCTCTCCTTCCTCTAAAGAATTCCTTTCCCATCAAACCCCAGGCCTGTGGCCACTGAATTTGAAATGTGACTGGCCAGTTAGTACTGAGATGTGCTTTGAGCATAAAATGTGCACCAGATTTCAAGGATTGGTATAAAAAAGTAAAGAAAAGGTCTCACTAACAATTTTTATATTGGTTAACATGTTGCTATGACAATGTTTTGGGTATATGAACTTAAGTCAGTTAAAATTAATTTTACCCATTTCTTCCTACTTTTTAAAATGTGGCCCTTAGAAAATTAAAATGACATACGTGTCGGGCATTTTATCTCCATTAGCCAGTGTGGTCCTAGACGAAGCGCATCTTAAAGCTGGTCACACTGCTCCCTCGGCGCCTTCAATCCCTCGTGCCGGCTCAGTGTAGCCTCTTCTCACCCTGGCATGCCCGGTGGAAACCTCCCACCTCACTCTCTCCCAGATCAGTCACTGAAACTCTGCCACAGTTTCGGATGCTTTTGCCCACCACCCCATCAATTAATTTCTCCTTTTCTATTTCAACAGATTCTTACTTCTTACAGTTTTTCATGAAATCTTACATTTTAAAAAGTGAAGACAACAGAGGTGCATATTGTTCACTTTCTAAACATTCTAGTTTGGCCCTAGAACTCATAGCGCTGTTATTTCTGATTGTTACCAAATACTCATTTATTCAACAGCATTCACTGGGCACCTCCAGGAGGCCAGGCACTGTGCTAGCCATGGGGGTTAACTAATAATGTCAGCACACAGCCCTGAAGTGAAGCGTGGAAAGATGCCAACGGGAACATAGACTAAACCAGTGCTCTGCTGCCCTCAGACCCAGAAGGACGCTCTACTTGCAAACACCCCTCTCAGGAAGGATTTCAATGCAGCGCTCACATAACACGAGCCTTCCGGCTCGGAAACTTGAAACTGCCTGACTCCGTACTAAGCATTTCCCCTCTCCCACACTTTGTATTCTCCCTCGTGTTTCCCTCCATTTGTCTTTATAGTCCCCTTTCTTTTCCTTTGCTGAAACAGTATTAAACATGATATATGTAGTTCTCATAATAATGTAGATACCATTATTGTTCTCATTTAAAGATGAGGAAACTACGGCACAGAGAAGTAACTTATCAGAGGTTATACAGGTAATCAATAAAGAAGCAAGATTTTAACCCAGGTAGCCTAACTTTAGAGTTTTCTGGTTGGGTGGATTCTTTCTAGGCTTCTTAACTGTTAGGTTATCCTCAGAGAGAGTACAAAAAAATGCTGAGGACCATGTAGGCTTGAAGCTGTTGGGGCCCCTGGGTGCCAGGTGAGAGAAGCCATCCTAAAACAAAGCCTATAGACAAAAAGGGAAGCTAAAAAGAAAGGGAGAGAAAGGAAGAGCATGAGAGTGATAGCAACTGAGGGAATGAGAGACAATATGAGACAGATGAGATATCACTGACTCTTTTATTTAAATTCCTGGAGAATACAAAGCTAGAAACTACCTTTGGTCTTCCTAGCTATACAGGTAAATGGGGTCTTTTGTCATTTGTAGCTACAGGTTCTCAACTAGAGGGTTGTAGACCCTGAGAAAGAAGATGCCTGCCTACTAATAAGAGCTCCTGGCGGCTAACTGAGCTCAAATTAGAAAGATCCTAGCAGCCATTTCTACACAGGGGCCTCTCGTACAAATTGCACTTCAGGGAGAAGCCTGCAGTGAACAATCTGCCCCCACACTGAGCTGCCTGCCTACACTGTGTTTCTGCCATCTGAGCCAGCCCTTATGAAGGAGCTCCTGGAGTCCTATTTCAACCAATAGGACTGAGGCTTTCCCCATCCATTTGGAGCTGTGCAGCTATATCCCCATCAACATCTTCAGTGACCAATCAGAGCAGCTCCAATCTGACCAATCAGAGCAGCTCCAATCTGACCAATCAGGATAATGTCTTTTAGACAAATCAAACTGTGAGGATTTGGAGTCCTCATTTGCATGAGAACAGACCAATCAGGGACTAGGGTGGGGACTTCTGTTAATATAAGTCAGCTCCCCTCTGTCTTTGAAAGCATGCTTTTCTTTTCTAACAACTACTGAGTTTCCTTGGTTGAGTTGAAGCACTAAAGATGTCTACCAGAGCAGAGTGAACAGACACAGAGCAGAGCAGACCAGAGAGGTACAGAGTAGGTTGAGCCAGAGCGGGGCCTAGCCCCAGGGTCACCTCATTGCCATGTTGTTTTCACAGCAGTGCTGTATCATTGCTTGAGCTGTTTTGCACTGAATAAAGTTTCTTTCTTCACTGCATCTCAAACTGGAGATTCCTGTTGGCACTGAATGGGTGCCAATGACCATGGGTTGACAAGGTCCACCCACAATTGTACACAAAGTTCTCTGTATATGAACAGAACTATAAAACAGTATATACACACCTCGGGGGAGACTCTCAAGGGAGGCTACGATTCTACCTAACTGCCATGTGTACAGCATTGCAGCCAAACCTCCTCTGCTAAACTCTGGTGAGAACAAAGCAACTTGCATGTGGCCAGCCTATGTTTACATTAGGTCTACTCCTGGAGTTATACTTACATGGAGCAGAATAAAGTATTTCCTATATAAAGCCAAGTGCCACAGTGCCCAAAATCTCTCCATAAAAGATTTATTGATTATAACTTCTAATTATCTTTTAAAATGCAGAGTGTGTTCTTGTTAGGCATGATGAATTGAAAATGCATGCTTACAAGCTAACTGTGCACTGATGAATGAAGAAGAAAATGTGATATGTATATATATGAGAATGTATAATGGAATATCATTCAGCCATAAAAAAAGATGGAAATCTTGCCATTTGTGACAACATGGATGATGAATGGACCTTGAGGGCATTATGCTAAGTGAAATAAGTCAGACAAAGACAAATATCATGTGATCTCACTTATGAGTGTACTCCAAAAAAGAAAAAGAAAAAAAAGAGAAAAAACCCAAGCTCATAGATACAGGGAACAGACTGGTGATCACCAGAGCCTGTGGGTGGGGGATGGGCAAATGGCTGAAGGTGGTCAAAAGGAAAAAAACTTTCATTTATAAAATAAATAAGTCCTGGGAATGTAATATACACCATGGTAACTATAGTTAATAATACTGTATTGTATATTAAAAGATGCTAAGAGACTAGATCTTAAAATTTCTCATTATAAGAAAGAAGTTTTAATTATGTGTGGTGAGGGATGTTAACTAGATTTACTGTGGTATCATTTTGCGGTGTATACATATATGGAATTGTTATGTTGTACAGCTGAAATTAACATAACATTCCATGTCAATTATATCTCAATAAAAATAAGCATGCTTATGTCAGCTTTTTCTCCAAATCCCACTAAAATCACAGTATGCCAGTCCTAGTTCTGTTTGTCTTTAGACTCATTTCTCACTCCTCCCTTGTTTCTCTCTGCACTGTTGTGCAGGGGGTCTGCCCTCTGCTAGGCTGGGCTTCCAGGCTTCCATGCATTCAGATACAGAAACAGTGATGGGAGATTAAAGAGTGTGGAAAAGAAGTATTTGTCTTCCTCCTTGTCTGCCTCGGGTAGCAAATATCAGGCAGTGGCTGGTGCTCCTCTGAGACTCCAGCTTTCGCTAGACAGATTTGCTACAGCTGTAGCTCCTACTGGGTAACCCTGGCCCCTGGCCTCTGGTAACACCACCACTCCCCTTGATCAGTCCTGCCTGGGGTAACAGAAACAATCATTTACAGAGTGAAATAGACAATGAAAAAAAAATCCCTGTGAAGGAAGAATTTGGAAATACATATCTAGAACTGTTATCTTTCATCCAACAAAGAAAAGGATTATGCACCTATATATTCCCCAAAGACTAGACTTTATGAAATAAACACATTTACTTTGCTGTACTCCAGTACAAGAGATATTGTGAAAAACAAGTCATTTCTATACTCAGGTTAATTCAATGAATCACCCTCTAAGTAATAATATCTAAGAAGGGCAAAAATAGCCCACAAAAACCCTGCAAAGCACGTGAGGTTGGGCCCGGTGTACACCATGCCCCACTTGGACAATGTCTGCAATGACCTAGACCCCAGTGCCCTTGGATGTCATTTAGAAAAGTGACCTGCTCAAATAACTAGTGCTGCATCATTTCATCCATTATCTCTGACAGTGTACAGTTTATTTTATTTAGAAGTGTAGTTGTGTCCTAAACCATATGAATGAAAAGAGGTTAGCATTATTTAGTCTGTTCTGTCTACTATCGTCCATGTGTTACTGGCCAGTGTTAAGTCCTACCAATCTTACCTATTCTACTTCTGTTGCAAAGTTAGTTACACATATATTGGACTTTCAGTTTACTCTATGGTTGTGGGGTTTTACTCAATATGCTCTGTATTATTATGCAGGACAAATACTAGCCAGTATCTAGTTCTCTTCTCCTTTAGGGCAATTGGGAGGATTGTATTTTCCATCCCTCTGGAAGCTAGGCAAGGGCTTGTGACTAATTCTAATAAATGATTGCCATTTTCATGAAAACATCTACATAAAAAAGGAGATATAAAGCACCAGTAGCTTTGTACATCTATTTAAAAAGTTATTCTACACATCTCTAGTACAAAGAAATGATACAGTAGTCATACGCAGATTTTTGACTGGGCGAGAGGTTGCTGCTCGTAACTCCACTTTTGTTCAAGGATCAACTGAACAATAGTTTTTGAAGTTCATTGTGATGAGATTCTTATTGGCTCATCAGGTTGTGAGCTCTTTGAGGGCAAAGCTAGTCTGGAACCCACACATACTAGATAGTCAGTACATTTTTGTTGAATATATGAATGAAGGATTGAGTGACTGAATAACCATAATTTAAATAAGATGTCTTGTTTAAATCACTCTTGTTTCTCTTCCATGCTCATTCTAACACTTCACAAATTTAGGCAATTGCCTTTAAGTTACACTTTCATTCCTCAGCAAGACTAGCAAAAATATTATGGCTTTTCAAAGAAGGTTAATATGAAATCTAAGAAGGAAATGCCCGCGAATTTTGCTTTTTGTTTCTGAACCCTATAAAAAGATAGTCCAGGGAGAATATAACTTGTGGTTTTGTTCTTTCTCTGTTTTAGTTTGGTGACTTGAGGCTGCTTTGGTTGAATGTGTGCAAACTCCCAAATTCATATTTTAAAGCCTTAACCCCCAATGTGGTGGTATTTGAAGGTGGGACTTTGAGGATGTAATTAGGTTTAGATGAGGTCATGAGGGTGGAGCCCCCATGAAGGGATTAGTGCCCTTATAAGAAAAAGAAGAGACATCAGAGCCCTTTTCTCTCCCATGTGAGGCTAAGGCAAGGTGACTATCTATAAGTCAGGAAGACAGCCCAAACCAAGAATCACAATGACTGGCACCTTGATCTTGAATTTCCCAGCCTCTAGAACTGTGAGAAACAAATGTCTCTTGATTAAGCCACCCAGTCTTTGGTATTTGTTGTAGAGCCTGAGCTAAGAGCGAGGTCATAGTCTCATCCTCTCTATCTCTATTAGAAACATAATATGAATGAATTCAGCAAAGTAGCAGGATACAAAATTAATACAAAAATTAGATGCATTTTTATATGCCAATAATGAACTAACAGAAAGGAAAATTAAGAAAACAATCCCACTTACAATTGCTTCAAAAAGAATAAAATACATAGGGATAAACCTAACCAAGGATGTAAAAGACCTGTACTTGGAAAATTATAAGACACTGAAGAAAGAAATTGAAGAAGATACAAATAAGTGGAAGCATATACCATGTTCATGGATAGAAAGAATTAACGTCATTAAAATGTCTATAGTATCCAAAGCAATTTACAGATTCAGTGAAATTCCTATCAGGATTCCAATGACATATTTCACAGAACTAGAACAAATATTTCAAAAATGTATATGGAACCATAAGAGGCCCTACATAGCAACAGCAATCCTGAGAAAGAAGAACAAAGTTGGAGGAATAATGCTACCTAATATCACACTACACTCTAAGGCCATAGTAATCAAAATACATGGCACTGGCTAGAAACAGACACTAGATTCATTGGAACAGGATAGAAAGCCCAGAAATAAACCCACACTTTTATAGTCAACTAATATTTGACAGAAGAAGCAACCATATACAATGGGCTAAAGATAGTTTATTCAATAAACAATGTTGGGACAATTGGCCAGATACATGAAAAAAAATGAAACTAGGCCACCTTCTTACACCACACACAAGAAGAAATTCTAATGGATTAAAGACTTAAATGTTAGACCTGAAACCATAAAAATTCTAGATGAATTTTTAGAATTTTTCTAAATTCTAAAATGTAGAATTTTATGTCAGCAAAATCTCAGACATAGCTCATGGCAATATTTTATCAGTTATATCTCCCAGGCAAGGGAAACAAAAAATTGAATGAATGGGACTACATCACACTAAAAAGTTTTTGCACAGCAAAGGAAATCATCAACAAAACAAAAAGGCAACCTACAGAATGAGAGAACATATTCACCAATATATCTGATAAGGGGTTAATATAGAAAGCTTATGAAGAACGTACAAAACTCAACACCAAAAAAACCAAGCAATCCAATTAAAAAATGGGCAAAGAACCTGAATAGACACTTCTCCAAAGAGGACATACAGATGGCCAATAGACATATGAAAAGATGCTCAACATTACTAGTCATCGGACAAATACAAATTAAAACCACAATGAGATATCTCACATCTGTCATAATGTCTATTATCAGTAAATCAACAAATACCACGACATGCGGGCAAGGTTGTGGAGAAAGAGGAACCATCCTGCACTGTTGGTGGGAATGCAGACTGGTGCAGCCACTGTGGGAAGCAGTATGGAGATACCTCAAAAATTAATAATGGGTCTGCCTTTTGACCCAGCAATCTCACTTCTGGGACTATATTGAAGGAACCCAAAACACGAATTTCAAAGAACACAAGCACCCCAATGTTCACTGCAGTGTTAATTACAATCACCAAGATGTGGAAGCAGCCCAAGTGTCCATCAGAAGATAAGTGGATGAAACAACTATGGGACATTTACACAATGGAATACTACTTGGCTGTAAAAGAGAAGAAACTTTTATACTTCTACAGTATGAATGGATCTGGAGAATATTATGTTAAGGGAAATAAGCTAGTCAGACAAAGACAAATACTATATGATTTCACTCGTATGTGGATTCTAATGAACAAACTGAACTAACAAGCAAAACAGAAGCAGACCCACAGAGAGCAGGATGGCAGCTGGGTGAGGGATGGCGGAGGTGAAGGGGTGAAGGGATTGAACAAAAAAGGAACAAGACTCACGGACATGGAGAACAGCATGGTGATTGTGGGTAGTGGAGGGAGGTATAAGGGGACTAAATGGTAATGAAAAAAATGCAATAAAAATTAAAAGTAAAAAAAGAAAAGAAATGTAATATGATATGCACACCACAGTCACCTTCCTTGCTTTCAGCAGCCGGTCTAAGACTCTGTGGCCTCTTTAGGTAAATCAGCAGCGTGTCCATTCACTGACCAGCCCCGCTCACTAGGTACAGTAGTCCCCCTTACTTGTGGGGGGACCCATTCTAAGACCTTCAGTGAATGCCTGAAACCATGGATAGTACCAATCACTATAGATACTATGTTTATTCCTACCCATACTTACCTACGATAAAGTTTAATTTATCAATTAGGCATAATAAGAGATTAAAAACAATAGCTAATAATAACATAGAACAATTATAAGAAAATACTATAGTAAAAGTTATGTGAATTTGGTTTCTCTCTCAAAATACCTTACTGGGCTGCACATACTGTGTGGATATGCTGGACAAAGAAATCACTTACGTCCTGGGCAGAACAAAGTGGGACGGTGTGAGATTTCATCATGTGACTCAGAAAGGTGCACAATTTGAAGTTTGTAAAATGTTTATTTATGGAATTTTCTATTTAATATTTTTGGACTGCAGTTGACTGTCAGTCACTAAAACCTCAGAGGAACCGTGGCTGAGGGGGATGACTGTGTTTCCTAACTGTGGCAGTAAGGGTTTCCTCGACCCTCTCGTTGCACGGCACTTTTCGCCATTACCCTACAACCTAGGTGTAGTGTGCTTGCGTTTGCACAACGCAAACAGACAGAAACTTGCACTACACTCTCAGAGCTTCTAATTTGAAAAAAAGAGAGTTCCATAATTCAGCCACATGTTTAACTTTTTAAAATGTTCCAGATCATATTAAAAATCATAAGATTTTTTTTCTTTTGATAAATAGACTTAATATGTTACCCTTGTTTGTTTCTGCCTTGAGTAGCAAATGCATTTTGCCTGGAAATATGGCATTTTGCATTGGCAAACAGTTATAGGAATAAATTTGTTAAGCACCATTTAAGAAGTTTACTTGAAATTTTGGAGTCTCACACCAAAATGCTGACTATTAAATAGCAATCTGTTATGTGCAATGCCAAATGAAAGTCTGCTGTAATAACTCACTGGGCAAAGTTTAGTTTTTACATCATTTTGATAAATTTACCTCACTTAACCAGTTTAGCCACAAGTCATACCTCATGGTTGCATGTGAAGGCGGTAAAATATTATATACTTTGAGATGACCTCAGTCCAGAAATGCTTTTCACTGTTCACATTTTATCTGTCAAATAGTATTTTCTTTAAGAAGTAAACATAAATGCCATTATTGGGAGAAGCTACCGGCTTGGGACAAGTTCTAGCATTTAGTGTTCTGACAGACCTTAATTTGGATATCAGCCAAAGTCAATAAAACTTGTTCATGCAGAACCTTACCTGGTTTTCACCACATCAAGGGGGTGCATCAGGCAAATTTCTACAAGACCTGAAAGATGATAAAGAAAAGTCTAATAAACACTTATGTAAGCACTGTTTCTTATTTCCTTAACCCTATTGATTTATCAAGTATAAAGATTCAAATAAAAAAATTGGAACTTTGGACATGAAAGCGAATAGTTGTAGGATAGTGGCAAAAGACAAAAGTATAATACGATTTCATTGCAGTGGAAGCAAGGTACATGAGTGAATACTTATTGGTGTCCTGGCAGAAGCAGAAAGGTAGTGCTGTAGGGAAAAGAAAGTGAAAAGGAATCAGATGTCCTAAATTTCAATCAACTAGGCAGGAATTATTGCATATTAATCCAGTCCAACGAGTAGATAGATGGGAGAGAAAGGGACGAAAGAGGACAAGGGAGAAAAGAAGGGAGAGAAGATCTTTCAGCATCCCCTATGCCACCTACTAACATGGCAAATCACGAACCTCAGTTTCAGTATTCATGAAATAAAGATAACACTTGAAAACAGAGAACACGTCATAAGTGTTCACTGTATGCTAGACATTGTTTTAAGTAGTACTTAGTTTATCTCATTTAATCCCCCTTAGAGCTCTTTGTGATAAAAGGTAACATTATCCGTGTTTTACAGCTGAAATAATGGAGGCAACAAGGTTAAATAAACTTTTCTAAAATCTCATAGCTAGGAAGTAGTCTTAATCTCATATAGCCCATGATCTAAGCCATTGTACAGTGAGGTAGGATTTACACCACTTCTTGCAAATTCATTGGAAAGCCCCTTCCTATCATCTGAGTAGATACGAGTAGTAAAAATCATAACAGTTACCTTACCCGCAGGCCCTACACAGTGGTGGTCATTTACCATATTATCCCTGATATGTACAACTACTGGTCAAGGTCAGTATTATCATTGTCTACTTGAAGACAAGCAAACTAAAGTTGACCATGTTAACTGATTTGTCCTAAAGCCATCCAATGACATTTATGGGTAGTTTCTCTTTTATCCCCTTTTAAATTATATTTTACTGATTATGCTATCACAGTTGTCCCAATCCCCCCCACTTTGCCCCTCTCCACTCAGCACACCCCACATCCTCAGGAAATCCCCACATGCATATAAGTTCTACATGGATACTCCATTTCCTGTACTGTATTTTACATCCCCATGGCTATTCTGTAACTACCAATTTGTACTCCTTTTTGTACATTTTATTTTTTTAATATACAAGTATTTTATTGACTACACTATTACAGTTCCAACTTTTCCCCTTAGCCCACCTCTACCTGGTACCCCCATTCCCTCCAGCAATCCCCCCTTTAGTTCATGTCCATGGGTCATGCACATAAGTTCTGGGGCTTCTCCATTACCTATACTGTTGTTAACATCCCTCTGTCTATTTTGTACCCACCAATTGGTGATTCTTAATCGCTGCACCTTTCCCCCCATTTTCCCCCTTTGCCAACTGATAACTCTCCAAATGTTCTCCATATGTATGATTCTGTTCCTGCTCTGCTTGTTTGCTTAGTTTGTTCTTTGGACTCAATTATCAACAGTTGTGAATTTATTGCAATTTTAATTTTCACCACTTTGATCTTCTTGTTTTCTTTATATAATTCCATTTAGCATTTCATATAATAATGGCATGGTGATGATGAACCCCTTCAGTTTTACCTTGTCTGAAAAGCATGTTATCTGCCCTTCAATTTTAAATAGCTTCACTGGATGGAGTAATCTAGGCTGTAGGTCCTTGCTTTTCATCACTTTGAATACTTCTTGCCAGTCCCTCTAGGGTGCAGCGTTTCTTTTAAGAAATCAGCTGACAGTCTTATGGGAACTCCTTTGTAGGTAACTCTGCTTTCTCTTGCTGCTTTTATGATTCTCTCATTACCTTTAACCTTTGGCATTTTAATTATGATGTGTCCTGGTGTGGTCCTCTTTGGGTCCATCTTGTCTAGGACTCTCTGTGCTTTCTGGACTTGTATATCTACTTCCTTCACCAAGTTAGGGAAGTTTTCTTCCATTATTTTTTCAAACAAGTTTTCACTTTCATGCTCTTCCTCTTCTACTTGTGGCACCCCTATGATTCAGATATGGGTACATTTAAAGATATCCCATAGGTTCCTAAGCCAATCCTTGTTTTTTTCTATTATTTTTTTTCTTCCTGCTGTTCTGATTGAATGCTTTTTCCTTCCTGTGTTCCAAATCATTGATTTGATTCTCAGCTTTATCCTCTCTACTGTTGGTTCCATGTAGATTTTTCTTTATTTTACTTAATGCAACCTTCATTTCTGCCTGGGTCTTTTTTATGGCATTGAAATACTCAATGAGTTCCTGGAGCATCCTGATAACCAGAGTTTTGAACTGTGCATCTGATAGGTTGCTTATCTCCATTTTATTTAGTTCTTTTTCTGGAGTGTTGTTCTCTTCTTTCACTTGGGCCATATTTCTTTGTCTCCTCATTTTGGCAGCCTCCCTGTTTTTATTTATGTGTATTAGGTAGAGCTGCTTTGACTTTCTGTCTCAGTGCATCTGTTAAATTGTATGGAATGGAGCCTTAGGTAATCGCCAAGGCAGGGCAACCCACATCACCACTCTGTTGCTGTGTGGGGGCAGACTCACAGAGGGGACATTGCCACTTCCTGGCCTCTAGAGTTTTACCCAGGAGGAAGCTGTCTGTCCAGTCACACTTCACTTTCTCTCCATATGCCACTGATGCCCTTCCAGCTGTTGCCTTGGTGCTGAATCCCAGAGGGTGTGACTCTGCATAAGTCCTCAGTATGCCACACACCCTTTAAGAGGGTGCAGTTTCTTCCAATGCCCCAATCTCTACTGGTTTTTACAGCCAAAAGTTATGGGGACTTATCTTCCTGGCACTGGGACCCTGCGCTGGGTGATTTGACCTGGGGCTGGGATCCCTCATTCCTGAGGTGTCCCTCCCATTTTTTATCCACCACACATGGATGTGAGTCTTCCCATTTCCATCTGTGCCTTTCTGCACCATCCCACATCTCCACATCTCTCCATGACTCTCTGCACCACCACCCTTTCTACTTGTATGGATGAATGTGGCTTCTTTAAATCCTTGGTCTTCAGACTTCCACACAACTCAATTTTCTGACAATTCTGTGTGATACTTGTTTTGTAGTTTAGCTGTGTTTTTTGCTATATTTGTGCATGGAGGCAAGGCATGTTTACTTATGCCTCCATCTTGTCTGGAGGTCTCCAATTTGTACTTGTTAATCCCTTCACTTCTTCACCCATTCCCCCACATACCCTCCCATCTGGCAACCATCAAACTGCTCGGCATGATTCTGTCCCAGTCCTTCTAGTTTGTTTAGTTTGCACTTTAGATTCAATTGTTGATAGATATGTATTTTTGCCATTTTATTGTTCACAGCTTTCATCTTCTTTTTCTTAAATATTCCTCTTTAACATTTCATATAATAATGTTTTGTTGATGATAAACTCCTTCAGTTTATTCTTGTCTGGGAAGCTATTTATCTGCCCTTCTTTCTAAATGATAGTGTTCTGGGTAAAGTAACCTTGCTGTAGGTCCCTGCTTTTCTTGACTTTGAATATTTCTTGCCATCCCCTTATAGCTTGCAGAGTTTCTTTTGAGAAATCAGCTGACAGTCTTATGGGAACTCCCCTGAAGGTAACTAACTCTTTTTCTCTTGGTGCTTTTAAAATTCTCTCCTTGTTTTTAACCTTTGGCATTTTAATTATGATGTGTCTTGGAATGGGCCTCTTTGCATCCATCTTGTTTGGGACTCTCTGTACTTCTTGGACTTGCATGTCTATTTCCTTCACCAAATTAGGGTGAAGTTTCCTTTCATTATTTTTTCTAATAGATTTCCAATTTCTTGCTCTTTCTCTTCTTTTTCTCACACCCCTATGATGTAAATGTTAGAATGCTTGAATTATTTCAGGGACTCCTTACACAATCCTTGATTTTTTAGACTCTTTTTCCTTCTTGTTGTTCTGATCGCTTGTTTTTTGCTCCCTTACATTCCAAATCACTGATTTGATTCTATGCTTCATCCACTCTATTGTTGTTTCCCTGTAAATTTTTCTTTATTTCAATGTTGAATATTTTGTTTCAGACTGGATCTTTTTTATGCTGTTAATATACTCACTAAGTTCCTTGAGCATCCTTATAACCAGTGTTTTGAACTTTGCATCTGATAGATTGCTTATCTCTATTTTGTTTAGGTCTTTTTCTGGAGTTTTTATCTGTTCTTCATTTGGGCCATGTTTCTTTGTCTTGTCATTTGGGCAGCCTCCCTGTGTTTGTTTCTATGTAGTAGGTAGAGCTGGTATGACTCCCTATCTTGGTAGGATGACCTAATGTTGTAGGTGTCCTGTAGGTGTCCTATTGGGTCCAGTGGCACAGCCTCCCCTATCACCCAAGCTGGGTACTTCAGGTGTGCCTTTTGTGTGGGTTGAGTACACCCTTTTCTTATAGTTGAGCCTTGATAACTTTTGGCAGGTCAATAGAAGGGATATATGCAGGCCATTTTGCTGCAAGTACTGGCTATGACCACTGACCACCAACCTCTGTCCTCTGTGGAGGACCAGCTGTTCAGGGGCATGGTGGTGGTGCTTTGACACGGTCTGTAGCTGTCTGTGGTGAGCAGGCTCTGGGGTTTCCCAGTTGGTGCAGGCTGAGGTCAGCCCCCACCTGTGTTCTGCCCAGGGCCATCCATCTTGAGCTATAAAGCAATCAGAGATGGCTGCCACTTGTGCTGTGATTGGAGATTCCCAGTGAAAGCTAAGCTATTTACCTAGATTGGCAGCTGCCAATGGCCTGACCTGGAGCCACTTAGCAGGAAGCATGTGGGCTGAAGGGTCACTAAGGTCAGCTATTGCTTGTTTGAGAGGATTTAGGAACTTTTGAAGCATGAGCCAAGACCAGTCATTCATATGGAAAAGCCACTCTTAACAGCTTGAGTGGCCCTATAAGTTGGATGGGATGGAGCCTCAGGGGATCTCCAGGTGAGGGCAAATGATGTAGCCTTGTTGATGGAGTCTCAGATATGGCACCCACCTGCTGACTCTGTGGCTCTGTGGGGAAAGGGCTCAGAAAAGTAGCAATGGCCTCTTCCCACCTTTCTGTCTCAGAGAAAGATGCCCCCCAGCTCTCGCCTTGATGCCAGACACTTCAGCTCCTCCCCCTATGCCACTGGTGCCTTCCAAGTGTCTATCCCAGTACTGGAGCTCAGAGGGAGTGAGTCTGAGTAAGTTTGTGTGAGGGCTCCTTAAGAGGAGCTACTTGGGACTCCAGAAGTTTCTTCCACCAACTCAATCCCCATTGATTTTTGCAGCCAGAAATTATGGGGACTTATATTCCTGGCACTGAAACCCTGGGTTGGGAGGGCCTGGTATGGAGCTGGGACTCCTCACTCCCAAGATATCCCTCCTGAATTATTATCCACCACATGTTGATGTGGGGTAGCCCATTTCATGTCTCCATGTCTGCGTCCCTCCTACCAGTCTGGGCGGATGTGGTTTCTTTAATTCCGTAGTTGTCAGACTTCCATTCAATCCAATTTCTGATGGTTCTGAGAGATGGTTGTTCTGTAGTTCAGTTGTGATTTTGATGTGGTTTTACAGGAGGCAAGTGGTGTTTATCTACACCTCGATTTTGGCTATAAGTCTGTGGGTCGTTTCTTAGGGACTGACCATCTACCTCTCTTCATTTGCAAACTAATTCAATTTGAGCTGCTCTGTAATTTAGTTCTTCTTCCTCATTATATTTTAGGCACAAATGTCTTTTATTCCTCTACTGGTCAGGTCCAGGAAGCTCAGAGGGCTACCTTCCAAAAAGGCTGGCTTTGCTTCCAAAGAAACTTAGGAGGTTCTTCCTGAGTAAGCCTGCTGCAGTCTACAAAGTCATATATATTGACCAAAAATGACTGTCTTATTTTGGTTAAAACTACCAGAACTCAATATCGATCAATTTCATTCCAGCAGGAATGCTCCTTAGTCATTTGTAACCAGGTCACTAACCAAATCAGAGACATGGCCTGGACACTGGAGCAGAGATAAGGGGCAAGAGAATTATGGGGCGCAATAGCAAGCCTTTGAACCATGTTTTTGAGTAATCAAGAGGCCCTGTTATTCAAGGTTGCAAACAGTAAGGTCTCAATACACTTCCTTTTGCTTGAAATTTCACATTCACCTTGCACCTGTAAGTAAGAGTCAGGTGACCAGAGTTGCTGTCCTGGTGCCTTCAGAAAATGGTAATTTACCCCTGGAGGCATCCATCAGTTCCTTTTCTGTAAAGGGAAAGGTTAAATGGTCTTTAATACCTTGGAACTCTACAATAGTATTCTATGTTTGTGTCTTCCTTTTTGAACCTTATAATTCTAATTTGTCTTGTTATATTAGCTAAAAAAGGATAAAGCCCTAATCCCATAAATAAAGATTTACCCTGGAAACTCAGACTTACAGAATAACATTCTCAGCAAGCACTGCAGTAAGCAGATGTCTACTAAAGGCACTGCCTTGCATCTCAGGAGCATAAAGGAATAAGACACTGACAATCGGTTTATCAAAGAAAGTGCACACAGCTTCTCCCATTGACTTGCCAATAGAAAAGAAGCAAAATAATAAACACTGAACAGCACTAGTTGGTATATCTCTTAAAAAGCTTACCAAAAGAATCAATAATCCAACTTCAAAAAAAAGGCAAAGTGCAGATGGAGAGAAGATCCAAAAAATATATATAAAGTTATAAAGTACCAATTTAAAAATCACAGAAATAAAAGAGTAGAATAAATTATACATGTTATATATGATTATAATGCTATGGACATATCAACCTTCATTTTTATTAAAATTGATGAATATACAATATAGAGCATTACTTTAGAACAATGTGGGCACAATGTAAGTATGTCAAATGAATAATATTTCATATGCTGAGTGCATTTTATGTTTTATTTTTAACCCAAATATTTGTAGAATGAATCAATGCTACTTTGAAAAATAAACTACCTGTAAAAGTACAAAAAAAAAAAAAAAACCCCAACTAACAGCAGAACTTGGAGAATCTGTTCACATTAATATGTACCAATTTGTTTATTTGCAAAGTCATTCTTCTTTCCTTTGTGCTAATGTGCATTTCTGGTAGTAAGATGTTAATAATTTCTCTTTTCCCAGAGAATTATTATTTTCATTTGAGGCAATTGCTTATTTATCACAATAACAAGCAAGCAAGAATTGCTATTACATTTTTTTAAATAAGACAAAGAATAATTTTATAAGGCTTATGCAAATTAAGAAAGCCCAAAGCAGATTGCTATTGTGAATTTATCATATTGCACGTATTTTTAGTCATACAGATTCATACCACATCAGTAAGATTCAGATGAAACTGGTAATGCTACCCTATCATGGGTGCAGAAAAGCATGGGCTAGCCTGTGAACCTAAACCTTGGGATAGTCCCTGAATTCTCCTTCCTTTGAATTGGCTGAAGTACATGCCTTCACCAGAACAAATGTTTCAGGGAAGGATTAACACCTCTCTGTCACGAACTTTCCCCCCAGCCTCTATCCCTTCTGAGAAGGCCTCCTGGCCTGTTTAAGCACAAATATGCACTAAATATCAATTCCACCCCCTTCCTCTACTATAACCGGAACCACACCTCTTTTCCAAAGAAAAGTACCAACACGATCATGCAATGATCAGCTATGATTGGTGAAAAAATAGTTTATTCTCAGTGTTCAGTTCCCTGTGTTTTTCCTTTTGTCTGGAATATTATTCTTCTACGAGGGCACACACACACATACACTTCTGACAATCCTACTTTCCTCAAGTTCTCAATTTGGGCAACCATTTTCCCAGAAATAACAGGGCAGAGACTGTTAGTTGCCCCCTGGTACTCACCCGCATTTCTTTCTCTCTGTGCAGAATAAATAATGCATTTCCCAGCCTCCCTCATTGCTAGGCATTACCATGTGACCAAGTCTGGTCAATGAAATGTAAAAGAAAGTGGTTTAAGCAACTTCTAGGAAGTCTTGGAAAGATAGGGAGCCTGGTCCCCCTCCCTCTTCCTCCTTCCTGCTGGTAGAATGTGGACCTAGGGTTAGAGAGGCATCCTAGACAATAAGGTGGTGACTTTGGGCACAGAGGCCACACACAGCACAGCAACAAGGTAGAAGGAGTCCCTGACTTAGTGGTGTTCTGGTCTGTCTACCTCCAGATGGTCATGTTGGAGAAAAATGTCTATTTCCTTTAAACTACTGCTATTTGAGTTTTCTGCCGTGTGTCCCTTAAGGTAATTCTAACTATTAACAGGAGCCCTGTGATGTGCTCCTACGGTACTGTGAACTTGGGTCATTACGTGTCACTGCAACTGTTTTCTTGTCGGAAAGCTCCACGAGGACAGAGTCCACCTGCCTCCGTCCCTTTTGTATCCCTATCACTTTACACAGTGGCTGGCACTCAGCAAGCTCAATACAAATTTGTTGAATATATAAATTAATGTTGATTGGGGTTACTGTACATATCATTATGTCACCTGATTCTCAAGATAAACTGAACTGGCTGCGATTTATTCTGCACTTACTTCATTAGTCTGAACATCATACAAAGAAGTGACGAAGGGCAGAAGAAAATTGGTAAAACTTTTATGAAGTACAGCACAGAAAATGCTCAAGCTAAAAATTTAATATGTGAGAAATATCATTAATATGTGAGAAAGCAACTAATCAACCAGCACCTAATGCATTGCCAAATGATGCAGAGAGCCTAGTGCGTGCAAGGGTATCATGCTAGATGCTGGGGACATACCCCGATGCAGTAGGAAAGGTACCTGCAAGACTGAATGACTTCAGATATTGACACAGATGTCACCCACTGAGAACAACCTTTTATGTAAAGGGAAGATGTTGAGCTCAGAATAGAAAAATGCATAAATAGAAAAATAGAATAAGAATGCATATGTTTCAGGCCCCGTGATTCAGTGCTGCTATTTACAGTATGAAATGTTGCTATTTATGTTCCACATTATTCTAGTCTTGCATTACTGTTGACTTTTATACCAGATTGCCAACTCTCTTCAAGGAACTGTGTAACTAGTAACAAAATATATGGACAAATATTTAAAAATGTTTAAGTAATATTTTAATTCATCTGTTGCCTGGGTTTTCCTTATAATTGAGATTAGTTGTCCTAAGTCATAATGTTCATTTATATGAGGTAAAGACCATTTGAAAATATATGTCACATGTAAATATGAATATGAATCTCACCAGGAGGCAGTTCCTAGAGTTTTTGCCTACTTTGTCAATAACCACTGTCATATATCTCCTAACTCAATAATATCCTTTTTCCTTAGAGCTGGGAGTTGAAAACCTCATTAAAGGCATCCCTTGCCAGAAAAGATAGGATTGCTCTTATTCCGGAGAGTTAAAATGCTTACAACATAAAGCAGAAGATCCATTTTTTTATCTACCCCTTTACAACCTGGGCCATAGAAAGAAAAGAGACAGTGGGGGGCACACGACCATGTTGGTGGACTGACTGACTACGGGACATGCCCCACACCTGCTCCCCCCCGATGGAACACTCAAGAACAGAGACTGGGAATGAGGCTCGTTGCTGTGCCTCCCTTTCTGCCCCACCCCTGTCTCTCGCCCAGGCAGTGTGGCAGTGGGCTTCAGGGGTCTTTTGAGCCATAGGGTGGGAGAATGTGAAGACACACTGGGTGTCTGAAAGTTGACTAGAATATAGATTATTGAAGAATCATGTCAAGTGACCCTCACTTAAAGTCTTAACCTTAATTTTAACTATTCAAAATGTTATTATACATTAATTGTTCTAAGATATATTATTTGAGAACAGAGTACTCTACATTTACTCTGCCTTCTTATCACTATGTCAATCCACTGTTCCTTTCTCTACAATGTCATTATGCAACAATTACTATATTACCTTTTATATTACTAATTATACTACATTATATTGCATTGTAAGTATCAATAGTGGCATTTATCATACCATGCTGTGGCTAGTAATATATAGAAATATATAACCAGACCTTGTACCCTATGTGAATGACATCTTCTAGATTTGTGAAAACATGTGGTCAAATACCAACCACTAGCTCTTTAAGAACACAGAGTATTTAACTTTATAGGCTCACTGAGTAAATAATGTCAAATACATGAAATGTACTCAAGAAGTTTTCTATCCACACTCACTTTTTGGTGATTCCAACCCATGGTTTTAATTACCACCTATATGCTAACAACACACCAATTTACATTTACAGTCCAGACTTTTCTTTCAAAGTCTAAACTTCAACATCCTACTGCCTATTTGACATCTCTGCTTGGATATTTAATATCCACCTCAAAATACACATGTCCAAAACTGTAGCCTGACCCTCCTCCCTCCACTCCAAATCAAAAATAAATAAATAAATAAAAGCAAAAACCTACCTCTTCAACCTTTTAATCATTGTGGACTCTTCTTTCTTTCAAAACCCTCCTCCAATTTATTTGAAAATCCCACTGGCTTTACTTTAACATTTGTCCAGACTTCTCCCATTTCTCACTTGCTACACTGCTGCCCGCCCCCCTTCATCCAACATCATTTCTCAGCTGATTAAGTGCAGCACCTCATTAACAGGTCTCCCTCCTTCCACCTTTGACCCCTTCCGTCTGTTCTCACCCTGTAGCCAGGGTGATTCTTTAAAAGTGTAAGTCACTTCATGTCATTCCCCTGGTCAGCAATGGCTCCCCAGTTCACTCAGAGAAAAGACATACCGCATTCCTTCTCTCACCAACTCTCGTACTACTCTCCCACTCACTCATTCTGTTCTGGCCAAATGGGCCTCTTCGCTGTTTCCCAAGCTCTCCAGGACTACTCCAGCTTTCAGCCTTTGCACTAGCCATTTCCTCTGCCTGGAACGCTCTTCCCCTAGATTCTGCTTGACCAACTCCTTTCCCGTGGTCGGTGAGTAACCCTGACCGTGCCAATGCAGAAGCCTGTCCCTCCTTAGCCCAGCACTGGTAAAACTCTTCAAGCTGCTCTGTTACTTCCTTTTTCCTCACAGTATTTATCAACTTCTAACACATTCCGTTATTTACTTACTATGTTTATTGCTTTCTATCTCTCCCGGTAGCATATAACCTTCACCAGGGCAGAGATCTTCATACTCTCCTCCAATGCGCACCATGTACTCAGAACATGACTGATATACGTAGCAGTTGCTCAATAAATTTGTTGAAAAAAGAAGCAATTATATAAAAGAATAAACCTATGACAACGATTAGATTCCTTTGCAGTGGTTTAGAGAAGCTTAATGAATTTAGTTTACAGAAGGGGAACTCAGTCATTCAAGGAATCCATGATAGTGTTTAAATAGGAAGGAAGTCTACTGAGAGGTTCTCAGTCCATCCCTACCTTCCAAGTAGGACAGATATATTCCCGAGATAATTTTGAGGTACCCAGCCAGGGCCTTGGTAACATTTTATAGAGGAGAAGACATCTTAATATCTTCGGGAGCTGCAAACGGATATAGTGCAGGCAGAAAACCAAAGCGTTCAAGCGTCCCCCAGATGACAGTTGCAGATAAAAGCTATGCCACCCTTTCATCGAGCCAAAACATCTCTGCATTGTACTACAGCCCCTTCCTGGGCACTTTCAAACTTAATCTAAGACTCCTCTATTGTTCTTTGAAATTCACACTGTTCTAGCCATTACCTTAACTGATTTTGTCAGACATGTTTAACTCTTTAACATATAAAAGAACCTTTTTATTGTTTAAAAGAGAAGCACAGAGGAATGAATGGTTTCAAATTCTGCAAATTTGAAATTCAAAAATAGAACAGCTTCAGACAGAACTGATATTTTTTCATCTACTCTGCTAGTCAAGCAAATCATTACAACATCCTATTTGATAGCCTGCCCAGAAAATGTGGTAGCCCTATTGAATTATAAGCAATGCGAGACTCATAAAGGGAAATCAAATATATTATGCTTTCCCCCAATAACAGTTAAGGCACACTAGCTTGCGGCACAGTAAATTAATATTATGCACATGGAATTGGCTAAATAGGCAATGTGATTTGGCAGGTTTGAAAGATGTTGTTAAAAGTTATGCTTTTGGGCAAGCCACAGCCTTCCCTGAAAAATTTGAAGCAAATATTTTCATAGCCGTTTACTATTAGTATGTATTTTTCTAACAGAACTATCACTAAGCAAGAGCTGTTAGCACGTACCGGAAGGGAGTGCAGTGATCTCAGTGCATCCTTCCTCTCATACAGTTTATTAACTAATTGACTTAAAATTTTGGAAAATATATTTTAGACACATAAACATATGCATACATCATGGTCTAGAAATCATTCAGGGGTGTCAAACTCATTTTCACTGGGGGCCACATCAGCCTCGTGGTTGCCTTCAAAGTGCCAAAATAATTTTAGGACTGTATAAATGTAACTGCTCCTTAACTGTTAAGGAGTTGAAATTACACTTGGCCCTTTGAAGGCAACTGCATGGCTGATATAGCCCCTGGTGAAAATGAGTTTGACACTCTTGTTTAGAACAGGTACATGTGAGGGAGAAAAGTTGAGGCAGAGTTAAAAAATAAGTGAGTTTCCAAAATATTAAAACTCTGAATGCAAAGACAGTAAGGTTGAAAATTGTTAAACTAATGAAAATCTCACTTGTAGTAAAGTTTCCATACTAATTTTTTTACTCAATTTTAGCTCAACATAATACCTTTAAAAATTATTGTTTGGTATTTTAACTCAATGGAAGTTATTCTTTCATTTTTATTTTTTATTAAACTCTGCATTAGACCCCAAGTAAGCTCCAAGTGTTACTTCAGTAAACGGACCAGTTTTGGGATGTGTTGACCTTTCATGCAAAGTTAACTGCTATATATGGGCCTGAACACAGTCAGTAATGCAAAGAGAAACATCAGGGGGAAATAAGTTGTGGATTATGCTGGTAAATGGTAAAATACCTTCAGAAGTGTATTAAATGTCTTTAAAGGAAAGGAACTTAAAATAAAAAAGAGAAATAGGTATCACTTGTCTTGCAGATTATATCTGTATATAATAAATATGAAAAACAGGAAAAGGTTCTGCTGTATTTTGTTTATCTAAAGTAAAAAATTAATGTTTGAGCCGAGCAGAACTTCAAATTGGAAGTTTATGAAAATGCAGAAGGGCAGTTGGAAGAGGCGTCAGGACTCCGCGGCCTGAGGGGAGGGAAGCCTGCCGGGACCTCTGTACTCTATAGAGACTTGCCCAGTTCGGGCAGTCTGTTTTCTTTCTGCTTTGCTATAAATCAGAAAGAAAAAAAAACACTTTGCTTTATTCCCAATTTTTAAACTTTTCTTTATTTTTATTATTGACACTATTACAGATGTCCCCAACCCCCCAGGCTCTGCCCTCCTCCATGCAGCCCCGCCCTCACTCCCTCTGGTCGTCGCCACGCTGCTGCTGTGTTCGCGGGTTATGCACCTATGTTCTCTGGCTAATCCCTTCCTCTTCTTTCATCAAGTCCCTACCTCCCTCTCTCCGCTCTCACAGCTGTCAGTCTGTTCCCTGTGCCCATGCCTCTCTTTCTATTTTGTTCATCAGTTTATTTTGTTAATTAGCTTCCACATGTAAGTGAGATAATATATTTGTTTTTCTCTGACTGGCTTACTTCACTTAGCATAATACTCTCCGGGTCCATCCACGCTGTTGCAAAGGGTAAAAGTTCCTTCTTTTTTATGGACATGCAGTATTCAACGTGTAAATGACCACAGTTTTTTGCCCACTCATCTACTGATAGATGCTCGGGCTACTTCCAGACCTTGGCAACTGTAAGTAACACAGCAATGAACAGAGGGTCCATATATTCTTTTTGATTAGTGTTTCGGGTTACTTTGGATAAACTCCCCTAAGTGGCATCACTGGGCAAAAGGTAGTTGCATTTTTGCATTTTTAAGGAAACTCCATACTGCTTTGACATAAAACACTGTGTAAATTTAAGGAGCACAACATGTTAATTTGATACATTTATGTATTATAATATCTAGGGTGGGGCAAAAATAGGTTTACAGTTGTGAGTACATGAAAGAGTTTACTCTTATATTGTTATTAATTATTGTTTATTTTCCCTATGAACAATGGTAAACATACTTTTGTCCCACCCTGTAGCTGCAATTGTAATAATAATTAGCGCCTCCATCATATTCCATACTAATCCTTTCTTTTAAGTGGTTGAAGTAATTAAGTTCTAGTCTCTTGGAAAGTCTGATAACTTGTAGAATATTGACCTTCCTTTCTTCTTTTATTGAATTGCTTAGGAAGAAGGAGCCCTCTATTTGTCATAAGAGTCAGGACAGAACACGGGCCCTCCTAGTCATCCCTCTAATCATGTACGAAAGCTGCCTCTTACAGGCCCAGATGGTACATCTCTCTTCACAACTTTTCATTTGTGGCATCATGTGAATAGCTTGAAACTAACCATGGTGGGAGTATTTACACTAAGGAAAATGGCAGAGGCTATATATCAGAGTTTTTGTTTGTTTATTTTCAGAGAGCCACTTGTTAAACATTTTCTAGCACAACATTGCCCAAGTCTAAGTACAAAGTCTGTTTCCTAGCCTACTAGGCTCATATGGTTTTAAAAGTATAGTAGTCAAAGGAGAGTTTTTAATTTCCAGCTTCTTCCCCTGCCCTCTCTTTCAAGGTTAGGAGCCCTTTAAGAGAGGAGATGAAATGTGGCTACAAAGCCAGCTTCACCCTTAGTCATTGGGCAGAAGTTCAGAGACAGGAAGAAGGCCTTAGGCAAATACAGAGCATCTCATGAGGGGAGGAATTTAGATTTTTAGGTTACAAGTACCTAGTTCTTTCTTTTCTCGAAGTCACAAACAGCAATTACCATCAAAGAAAAACCAGGGTAAAATTATTATGTGGTTTTTCTTTTCTAATTATATTATTTCTTGCAATGATATTATTCATCTTGATAAAGTAAAAGACTTACAACTTTCAAAATATTTGTCACTATTGCCTTAATTAATATATAGCAAGTTTCCTGTGTTTAATCACACTGCTTTAATAATTGCGTTTAGGTATGAGATCTTAATTTTATATTTGCTGAATAACCTAGAACCATAGGTATACAAATTCTTATTTTTGAACTGTTCATTCACATTAGCTTCTGTGCCACACTCTCAAGAACTCCAGCTCACTCAGACAAGGGTTCCAGGTGAATTCCACACACCACTCTTTATCCAGGTCTGGCTAAGGGGGAAAAAAGTTGACTCAGTTTCAGGGACTCCTCTTTCAGTTACAAAGGCATCCACACAATTTAATCCTACAGGATTTCCACTAAGAATGCATTGAGCTAATCTTTATTTCCACATGAAAAACTTGCAAAAATGAAACAGATTGCACTTCATGTAAAATAAGTGTTGGCTAAAAAATAATATTTGGATACTAAAGAGGCTAAAATATAATATTTGGACATTATATAAACACAAAGGCAGATGAATTTCTTAACATAAATATGTAGTTGTAATAGCATTGCATATATTACTACATATAAAAGACTATCCAAATAATAATCAACGTTTGAGTTCAGTTATTGTTCTTAAGTTACTAATTCATGGGAAATAATATTTGCCTCCGTGGCTTCCCTCCCAACAAACACCATGGATGTTTCTTGCTACTGTACAACATTAAGTGTGCTTCATCTCGGGTACACATCCAAGAGGGTTCTCATTCACCAAATGTTCTTTTCAGTGCCTACTCTGTGCATAGTTTTGCCAGCAGAGTTCTAGCTTCTGGTTCTCTTTTGCTTGCTTCCATTTTCTCAGGAGAATAGGAAGGAAGGTCATCAACTGAGAGTCAGAATGAGGGAAGAGAAGCTACCCTCTTCTCTCAAGGCCAAAGAAAAGGTATTGAATAGTCATCTGTGGGAGTGAGGGAAGGGGTGACCACGGAAATGTAGTATGGTTACGGGGTAGCATTAAGGGTCCACTTGAGGTCAACAGTCATGAAATTAAAAATGTCATATTCTGCAGCCACATTTGGCTGCTTGGGTGCAGGTCGAATTAGATGAAATCAGAATGAGGTTTGCCAAATGCACAGGAGAAAGCGAGAGAGGGCAAAGGAAAGAATGTGTGCCAAAATAATGGTTGCATGTGCAACTTGAACTAGGAAGGAGGAAGGTGAGAATATGACAGGGATGAGGATATTGTGGTAAGGATACTGTTGGTTCTGTCTGAGTCAGGATACCAGCTAGAAGAGAGAGCTGGAAAAATAAAGGATGGAGTTGACATCGACATAACCATTAAGTCCCATTTTTATTAATAAATTGTACCCAAGGTTTGAATTTTTTTTTCTCTGTATCTCCAGTGTCTTTGCTTTGATTTGCTCTCCATGGTTCCTTTGAGTTTATGGTTTCCCAAATGTTTAACTAAGATCCGATAATGACCAGAATGGGCACACCCTAAGAAGTTAATATATTTAATCACCAATATACCATATTTTGCCATTTATAATGTGCATCCCATGTTTTGGGGTGCCTTATACACAAGATTATTATACCCATTATGATACCCATGGTATGTAATAATTATATTCATGTATAATGTGCATCCTTATTTTTCCCTAAAAAAATTGGGCAAAAAAGTGCACATTATACATAGCAAAATATGGCACATCATATAAAAATGTTGAATGCGCAAAACACTGAATAAAGCAATTATACAAAAATGTTTATCTTTTCAAAGAACCAGCTCTTGGATTCACTGATCTTTTGTATCATTTTTAAATACTCAATCTCATTTATTTCCACTCTAATCTTTATTATTTCCTTTATTCTCACTTTGGGCTTTGTTTATTGTTCTTTAAAAAAAAATACATTATACAAACAAATACAAGCCTCCAAAAATGGGTTATTTAAGACCCCAAAGAAAACTATTTTGAAAGACTTCGAAACTATAGTACTAAGTGCTCAGAAATAAATGAAAACATTCAAATTCATATGAATTTCAGGCAAGGTTAAAGAGTAATTGATGAAATACATATTTTAAAATACTTAATCATCCTTTCTAGGGAAGGCAGAGCTAACTTTATGTCAAACAACTTAAAATGTGCCCTCGCTCAAGAATCTCTTCATGGTTGAAAATTAAAACTATGATAATGTTCCCTGGAATCCTACAGGGTGCCTACAAAGTCTAAGAACATAGACAAATGAACACAATGCTATGAGGGCATTGTCAATCTGGTAAAAGGTAAATTAGTATTATGTCTTTTCCAGACTTGAATCAATATTCTGAGGATGATTTCTTTGGAGAGAGGAATGACTTCTGTATCCACTCAAGGGCTAAATTTAGCTACCAAATACTTTTCAAATTAAGTAAAAAGTCAAGAGCAACATTTCTGTTACAACTCCAATTTCTTCATGGTTTACTTTGATGCTACAGGGTCAATGTATCCATTTTTTCTCAGGCAGTAAAGTAAAAGAGGAGACGTGAAACAATGGCAGCAACGGAAACGGTACCTGCAGTCCTGAGAACAACACTGGTGCTCCCCCAAATTCCATTTTCTCTTTCTTCCATGGTCCACGAGGTCTCAGGAAGAGGGCTTTTCCCACAATGCCTTCTGCGTGGCCATGTGACTAAGTTCTCGCCCATGGAATGTGAGAGGCAGAGACCCTAAGACCAGGCGTATGCCTCTTTCACACCTAATTTCCTCTTCCTGCTAACTGGAACTTCAGTGTGGTCGTGACTCGTTACATCTCACAGATGACAAGACAGTGCCCTAGGGGATGGTGCAACGACATTGGGAGGGACAGTGACTGAGGGGCAGAGATTCTGTGCTGACCTGAACTGTTAATAGTAAGACTGTTACACAAAAGAGAAATAAACTTTGTATTTTTAAGCCATTGTATGTTGGATCTCTTTGAAGCGGTTAAGCTTTAACCCGACATACAAATACCAAGTCAAATAGCACCATCACACAGCTGCTAACCATAATATGAATTCACAACGGCAACTTTTCTGCACTAAATTCAACTTACCACCAAGCAGGAAACAGAATTCCCCTCTCTTCGAAAAAGAAGGGTGACATTGTGAAGGATATGGAGACTGAGACTGTGAGGCTCCACTGGGTTCACGTAAGCTGTGCCCAAGGCTTCTGTTGCCTTGGATGGGTTTGGGAGCGCTAGTAATTGAGGACTGAATTTAAACGCAAGAGATTTATTTATTTATTCATTTATTAAAGATTTTATTTATTTATCTTTAGAGGGGAAGGGAAGGAGAGAAATATCAACGTGTGGTTGCCTCTTGTGTGTGTCCCCTGCAGGGAACTGTCCTGCAACCCAGGCATGTGCCCTGACTGGGAATCGAACCGCGATCCTTTGCTTCACAGGCCCACGCTCAATCCACTGAGCTACACCAGCCAGGGCAAACACAAGAGATTTAAAGTTGACATGGATAATATGGCCCAAGTTGAACCATAATACAATTATTAAAATGGACAAAGAGTCTAAAATGCCATTGTCTAAAAAAAAAGAAATCCGTACTGTTTCTTTCATGGCAGAGTTTAATTTGTGTTTTGCAATGGCATTTTCCAGGGTGAATACATGTTCCATGTTTTCTGTTTTACTTTACCAGTGAACAGCTAGAGAAATTTGTGTGAGAGAAACAACGCTTTTTATTCGTGCAGGTAGTCAATTCCAATGAAAATAATTTGTCAGGTCTCTTTTGGGTTTTTTTGAGACAAAATTCAACACACATCAGCTTGAACACAAAAGGGGAATTTGTTGGCTCATATTTGAAATGACAGAAATGGCAGGGATGCTTGGCTCCAAGACTTTGTCTCCCCTTCACTCATCTGCTTGTCTCTGCTTGTCTTCATTCACTCCTGCTACAGAGCTTTACTAGCACAGAGAGGTATACTGCCTCAGAGAGCCCCCGGTTCCCACCCTGTCATTTTTAAGATGCATGAGGCAGGTAGGCCTCTTCTGTGCTGGTGCTACAGGAAAATTGCTGTCAGGGCTTTGACTGGCTTCACTTTAGCCACATGTGTACCCTGGGCCAGTCACTGTGGGAGGAGCTGGTGGACACCTGAGGGCGGTGCCTCATTCACAAATGTACCCCTAGGTGGAGGGCAACAGAAAAGAGAATTTCAGACTGTTAAATCTCTTTGTAACACCTTTTTCTTTGTAATTTGGAAAACAAGACTGGGTTAGAATATTTGAATAATACCCATGCTGCTTTCATCTTAATTAACTGCTTTCCCACGTTGCTAACCATTTAATGACAACAATACTGGGACTAATTAATTGCTCCTCACCGTAGAAAAACTTTCCTACAAGAAGCTCTAGTTTATAGTTTGGTTATTCTATAGTCCTGTGAGATTAGAAAACTTGGAAAGGAAATGAAAGGGGTCAAGTTTTAAATATGAATATACAGCATAAGATGTTATGTCAACTTGTGGATAAGGCCCCTTCTCACCTAAACTTGTCATTTATAAAGTATTTACTGTATCAGGAAAGGTGTGCAGAAATAGGGAGGACATAATCCCTGCCTGAATGGTTTACATAATAACTCTGGAAACCATTGCAATTGGGCATCATAATTACCAAAACCGTAAACTGCTTCCTGGAGTGGCAAACAGAGGCACCTTTGGCTGCATGTTACAATCCACAATTCAGTTTGGCATAGCATCTTGCACAAAAGTGTATCCCAAACCACTTTACAGAAGTTAAATTTCCATTCTCAAGCCAATATATGCTATACATTACAGAACAGCTGTGTGCAAACATTGCCTCATGGAAAAAAAAAAAGAGGAAAAGGGAAAACCTGAGGCATTAGGTCATGAGATGGGAATCCAAAGGAGAACTTAGGAGGCATGGACCACTAGGGTGGGAAGGAGGGAGAAGAAGAAAGACTGATGAGGAAGGACACACATTAATTTGCAAGACTTAAAAAGAGATCTGTGGTAATTTAAAGACATATCACACATCTTTTCGCTGAAAGAAAGTTGAGAATGAGACAATGTTTTATGAGAGTCAAAGAAGCAGTAGTGAAACTTAAATAATCAGAAAAACTATGAAATAGAAGCTAATGAACTTTCAAAGTGGTAGTATTAATAATCTCAACTAATACGGGGTAAAAGCAATAAAATGATGTATTTTGAGTTAACCTGAATTGTAGTAAACTATTATCTAGAAAAGTTAGGGTAAAAGATGTACTGTGAAAACTAACTCCATAAGCATAAATACTACATGAACTATGGATTTAAAAATCAATGCAATTTTATAAAATATATTTAGTACTAAGAAGACCAATTAGACCACATACTTCTAGAATCTTGCCTGTTAAAAAAAAACAAAATATCAATTTTATTTTATTTTCGAGTCCTAGAAGTACCCGTTAATGGGGAACAGTATTTAACAAATGACAAGAGTTTGTCATACTTAAGCTGGATTCGTAATATAAAATCCTGCTTTCAAACTTAAATAAAATTTTAAGTAAAAACTACTCCCAAGAATATAGAGGGGAAATATTTGACTTTTAATTTAAATCTCATATTATTAAAATAATAGTAAAAACTTTGAGATTTATTTTAGAGAGAGAAAGCGAGAGGCGGGGGCAGGGAGAGAGAGAGAGAGAGACATCAGTTTGCTGTCCTGCTCATCCGTGCACTCACTGATTGACTCCCATATGTGCTCCAATCAGCAATCAAACCCTCAACCTTGGTGTATTGGGAAGATGTTCTAACCAACTGAGCTACTTGACCTGGGCAATAGTAAAATATTTTTATAAATTCAAATTCTCCATTTTGAATCTTTACTTGAAATTTAAGTTTCTATTTTAAGGATCATCCACATAGCAAATTAATCTTCTATGCAGTTTGCATAACAAACATCATTCATGTTCCATGAACTCCAAGATTATTCATTTAACCAGGGGTTTACATAACTCATTAAGAGTTATGAACTTCTTAATTGGTAGTTACAAAATAGTCATGGGTATGTAAAGTACAGCATAAGGAATCAGTTAACAATATTGTAATAGCTATATATGGGGCAGGGTGGGTACTAGAAATGTTGTTGGGGGGGGAACTTTGTAAAGTACATGATTATCAACCACTATATTGAACACCTGAAACTAATACAGAATAATATTGAATGTAAACTGTAATTGAAAAGTACAATGGAAAATAGTTATGCACTTCTTTTAAGGTAGTATATTCTTGAGTCCTGAAGTTTTCCACATAAAAATATGATTAAATCTCCTGGCTGGTGTAGCTCAGTGGATCGAGTGATGGTCTGTAAACTAAAGGGTTGCCTGTTCGATTCCCAGTCAGGGCACATGCCTGGGTTGTGGGTCAGGTTCCCAGTAGGGGGTGCGTGAAAAGCAACCACCCATTGATGTTTCTCTCCTTCTCTTTCTCCCTCCCTTCCCCTCTCTCTAAAAATAAATAAATAATATTTAAATAAATAAAAAAGATAAAATCTGTATCTTATGTAAGTTTTGTTTTTGGCATCTGCTTATTTTAACTTGGCACGTATCTCATTTTTTATGACACTACAATATACCTGGAAAGTAAAGAAATTAACTCCGTAATGTATTATTTCCCCTAACCTTTGGAAGTACTGGATACTCAGTGGGTTGCAGATGAATTTATTATGACTGGCCTTTGAGGAATATTGAAAATTACACAGATATCACTGATATTTACAGCTCAACAAGGTTTAGTAATGACTGATTTTGTATATATGAAAATTCCCCCTAGACTGTGTACAATTAAGGTTTTTTTCTTTACCTTCTTAAATGCACATATTTGAAAAAAAATCATTGTTGTCTTAGAAGAAAAAACAATGGACTTCTCAGGAATTTTATACTATTATGCATTTTAAGAATGGCAGTAAAACAAAGGATGCTGCCCTGCATCTCCTCATCTCCCATATGTCCACTCTACAATGAAAAACAGAACCATGAGCAGTTACCCGTGTCAGATCCAGAGTCAGGATGACCATCTTGGTTTAGCTGTTTCCTTATCTGTGTGAAGGAGGTAAACACTGTATTGACTTCAGAGCTCAGCACAGTGCCTGGCATACAAGCGTGAGGTAAGCAGTGGCTACTCTTATAGTTGCTATTGCTATTTGTAACTCTGAGACCTCTGAGACAACCCTGAGGTTTCTCAACAATATGGTGATGAGGGTTCCAGCTGTACTGCCAAGGTCATGCCCCCCAGACCCAGCCTCATCTCAGAGTCCCGCTGTCCCAGCAGGGGTTGCACAGGTGGACTGCAGGTGACTCTTCAGCCTGGGCAAGCTCTTCTGGTGGCTGCTAACTGTGCTCTTCTCTACGGAGGAAAGCATTATGTAGTAGAAAAACACACACATATGTACACACAGACCTCTGAGAACCTCAGCTAAAGTTCAGTATCAAGCTTACAAGGGTTCTCATGGTTGGACTTTGGAAAGAGGAAAGTGTTCATGAACTCCTAGCATTATATGCTAAATATTCTTTAGTGTTCATTTTTATGCAAGAGAAGTCCATAACTTTCAACATTTCTCCAAAGATTCTGTGTCTTAAAAATGATCAAGAACCACTATTTGAGCTTCAATATTCTCCTCCATAAAATGAGAATTAAAAAAAATAGTTCCGGGAGAGAGAAAATGGCAGCTTGGTAAGAGGGAGCAGATTCCACTTCCCCCTAAACACAGGAGAAAAACCTGGCCGATCTACGGAGGAACAGAGCAGACAGCCAAGAGTACCACAGCGTATATGAAAATAGGAGACCAAAGATTGTAGCAGACACTGAAAAACCAGATGGTAAGGAGAGTGCTTCAGGACAATAGGGGCCCAGGGATCAGTGCGAGGACCAGGGAGGCTACAGCCCCAGGCCCGCAGCCCACTGGGCCAGTCACAGGGCTCTTGGGAGAGAGCTGGGTCAGCGCTCCCTCCCTGGCCAAGCAGGGTTTGAGTAGCACTGGGAGAGACCTGGTTGCTTGAAGTTGTAGAGAGGGGAGTAAGGACTGAGTGGCAAACACATGTGGGCTGTGAGCACCCACGCATAGCCCTGGGAAGAGTGTGTACCGGAGCCTGTGTGACTGGAGGTGGCCTGGCCAGGCACACACGCCTGCAACCTGGGGAGAGAGAGCTTTGTGGAACACCTGGAGACCACACCTGTGGACCCTGAGAGAGTGTATATGCCTCAGGAGACCTGGAGCCCACAACTGTAAACCTGCCCCTCAGTCTGCTGCAGCCAGCAAGAACAGAAAAAAACGGTTTGGCCAGTTTGAAACCAGCAAGAGGGGTTTTGTTTGTTTGTTTGTTTTGTTTTTTTTGTGTGTTCTTGTTTTTTGTTTTTTTTAAGTAACTTTTTATTTTTTAATTTTTAATCTCTTAATTCCTTTTGCTTCTCTTTCCTTCTTTCTTGTTTTATTCCTTCTTCCTTTCCTTCCAATTTTATCTCTTCTTCCTTCCTTAGCCTGCTTTTTTAAAAAAAAATACCCACAAATGAGACCCAAAAACCCGGAACTGTGAAATGACAAGAGTTGGACCCCAACAGCTGAGACAGTGAGATAAATTTCACTTTGCTATTACAGAGAGCCTGCAAGTTATTACATATTTGCATTATTATTTTTTCTTCATTATTCTTACATCATTTATTTTAATAGTATTTTTGTGTTCCTCTTCTTTCTGTATAGTCTTCTTTGCTTAGATGGTAATATTTTATCATTTGACAGGTTTCCTCTGTTCTCTCATTCATAGTGTATTGCTAATTTACTGTCCTTCACTTCACCTGTGTTCCATTAGCACACTACTCAAGGTCCAATATTCCCTATTCTTAGTATCTAGACCTCATAGATTCTGTCATATGATTGTTGCTCTAATATTATTGTAAATAGCTGTTCCATACTATTGTCAATACTACACAACACCCCTCCCAGATCTTAGCCCACTTCATGGTTTCCTGAACTATATTACTGTAGTGGTTAACTCTATTCTCTCAAACACTACACCTACTTACTATTCTTTATTCTCACCTTACCTCAAAATCTGACCTCCCACAACTTCACTGCTTTCTAGATCCAACTCACAATCCTTCTCTTCCCAACAAGAGTCTTATCTTCTTTCCATCCTTTCTAAAAAGGGGCTAGTTGGATGGAATATCACGGTTAACACTATACATAACCAAAAGATCCCCTATCTTTTCTTCACCAGCTGCTACTGTAAACAGCATAGAATACTCTCTTGCTGTCTTAAACCATTTTGCCTTACCCCTCCAACCAATCACATAAAAAGAGTGGGAGGAAGGGGTGACACCAGGATACCCAAAGGAGACTGCACCACTGAATCTCACAGGTATTCTACCACAGAAGTTCATGCCATAAACCCAGGGAGTCAGAACAGATAAATTTAAGAAGCTGAGGTTAACAAGAAGAGTCTCACAAACAATGGGAAGATGAAGAAACAATCCCGAAATGAAAGGAAAGGAGGAAGCCTCAGAAAGAATGCAAAATGAAACAGAGGCAACTCAACTGTCAGATATTGAGTTCAAAGAAATGGTTATCAGGAAGCTCCGTGAGCTCACAGGGAATTATCAGAAACTACAGGGAAGCTACAATGAACTTGCTGCAAACTATATCAACATGAAAAAGGAAATAGAAACTATCAACAAGGGCCAAGAGGAAATGAAGAATACAATATCTGAACTGAAGAACACAGTAGAAGAAATCAAGAGCAGGATAGATGAAGCAGAAG
>PVKM010005336.1:0-48249 GCA_004027735.1 Carollia perspicillata | reverse complement strand
CACTCAATCCAATGGAAGGCAATTACCCTCTACTGCTATAACTAGCAGTCAAATACAGGAGCGATGAGTTAACAATGAAACTGGTTAGTCTGTGTTGGGCCAAGAGACCTACTACCTTCATTGTTAAAAAGTTAAGTTAGGAGGTGCCTGGAGGCTGCACGTTGCTAGGTGCCATCAATGCAGCTCAAATAGATGTTCCAGTAACTTTTTACTAGGACCCAAATGTTTCATTTGAAAATTAGAAAGAGGCCTTATTCAAATACTATTTGTTTTCATACAAATGCAGTAAAAATTTACAAGCGGCCTACCAAGGCAAAAGTGCTTAGAGCTTGCAAATGCCGTAATATGGTCCTACTTTTTAGAAGTCTTTCAACATATAAATTTTACACCACAATTAAACATTTATTTTCTGATAGAAAAAAGAATAGTAATAGAAACACTACATTTTGTCTATTTTCCTTCAGGAAGCAGGCCAAGTCTTAAATAGCATAATAAAAAAAAGTTTTGGCATACCTTTCAAAAACCTCCCTGAAATATGAACATGTAAGAATGAAATCTGAATCTGAAAATTTGTTTTCTAATAAAAATTTAAGAGTTCAATGATTCCGATAAATCTTAAATAAACTTAGCTACAAATTACCCCTCCCTTTCTGAATTGTTATCCCTCTGGTACAACAAAAAGTACTGAACCCCAACGAATCCAAATCCAGCGGGAGTGAACCAAATCCACATGGTGAGAGAAAGTACAGCTGACCTTCAGTATCAGAGGGGTCCCTATTGTCAAATTCAACCAACCACCAAGGATGGAAAATATCTGGAAAAAAGTTCCCTTGTTGGTGACTTGTGCTATGTAGATAGGCCAGCGGTTTTCAAACCAGTGTGCTGCAGGAATTTTTAAAACACACAATATGTGACCATCTGGTCAGGGGCACTGGCCTGTTTTCCTTTATACTGTCCAAAAAAAAAAAAAAATGACAACAGCCAACACAATACTAGTCGTCAGATGTGAGTGGAGTCAAAATTATACCTAGTTTTTTTGTCATCATTTCCCAAACAGTATAGTTTAACAACTATTTAAATAGTATTTACATTGTATTAGGTGTACGTAATCTAGAGATAAAAGTATATGAGAGAATGTGTGCAGGTTATATGCCAATACTATGCACTATTTTCTATGAGGGATCTGAACATCATCGGATTTTGGTATCTTTGGGGATCCTGGAACCAGTAATTCCTATGGATTTCAAGAGACGACTATAATTATTCCACCATTCATAGTAGTTTCTGCCTATTAGTAAACTCTCATGTAGTGGCCAATTAAAGGAAGATTAACCCACGGTGAAACTGTAAAACACACAAATTAAAGGTTACTATGAAGAAGCTCAGTCAAAAAGCAGATGCTTAACACAGGGCTTTAATGTAATACCATTTAGTAACGTGACAATCTGAGAAAAGTGGAAAGGATTCTGTGGACAAGAGAAACCGAGGAACACATCTGACGGTGCGGGCGCTCTACAACAGCAGAAGACAGCCAGCACGCCAAGTCCACGCGAGTGCCTTTTACAGAGGTGAGAGCTGCAGCTGGTCGTTCACTCATGTCTCACACATTTAATGGAAAGGTTGCAACTTGAACAAAAAGTGGAAAACAGAACCAAAACAGACTTGTTTTGTTTTGGACGAACTTTGCTAACTAACCCTGCAAAGGCCAATGGACACTCTACTGATTGAACCTCGTCATTCCGCAGCTCAGCAGAGAGAACTGTGCGGTGTGACGGGGGACGGAGTGTGAAGGAGGCCAGGTTTCTGGCATGCAGTGATCCCACACATTTGCTTCAAGGAGAAACCTGCAGACATATTTTCAAGTCTTGCTAAGTAACTGTTTATTCGCACTCAATACATTTGGGAAAGTCTGCTACATAGCTTAAGGTCACTGTGACCACAGAACAAACAGATGAAAAGAATAAAGCATTGAATAGCAAGGAAAATGCATCCCACCCTCATAGGAATTTAAGTGAACCAGCAAAATAATGAAGATAACCAAAATAAACAGATACAACCTTCATCTTTTACAAATATACTTCCTCCCCAATATCTACCCAATATAAACACTCTGGAGTGTTTATATATTCAGTGCAAGGAACAGTATCATCAGTACATTTGAAATATCTCTGAAGAAAGCAGAAAGCTGAAAGAAGATCTAATTCTGAATACACTTCAGTGTGGTGTAGTGATGAGATCACGCCACTGTGCTGGGGGAGAGGCTCTGGTAGCACCCATCTGCATTCTGTCTGAAAAAACAAACCTACTATCACTTTTTAAAAAATTCTAGAAGTCACATACTAAAAACATTCATTTTTAATAGGGCTGCTTTATCATGTAGTTAAAGACACAACTGTTACATGAAATTCAAATGAAAACGTAAAAGGTTTAGCAGCTACAAAAATCAGGTAACTCTTGCTCTATGCCACTCCTCCCATCAATACTTTTAGCCTGTGTTCAATTACAGTCAATTCTGAATTGGCTCACCTCTGGATTAGACTTCTAGTCTTTACACAGAGTAAAAGAAATGGGTTAAAAAAACAAAAAGATAGTATTCTATCCTGTACTCTGACCCTGGAAAGGTGTGGGTCTGCTTAAAAAAGAAACACACATAATCACAATAAAGCTTAGCACTATGCAGAGCTCATCATCATTTCCAGCAATGAGCAGCAAGCTGCGCTGTGGAGAGAATGCAGAGCAGAGGAAAACGCTGGGGACCTGGGGAAACGGGGCGGGGAAACAGTGTCAACACGGTGGGGACTGGGGTGAAAACACCTGCCTCTGCCCTCAAGCTTGAATGTCCTCTGGTAGCGGTCCTTACAGTCACCTGCTCCAAAGGGCCAAGGCCCAGACACCACTGGTGTGTGGCTGCCAAGGCTGGGGTGCCACCTTATGCCACCTCCACTGACTGCGAAGCTGTCTGGGAACTGAGCTGTTCCAAGGGCATAAGAACGCACACTCTTGATGGTCAACCAACATCAAGTGAGAAGTTTTTTTCTTTTTACATGTGCATTTTTAATACAATTTAAACAGAACCTTTATATAAATTTGGGCTTCCATCAATCCCTCTCCTCGATTTCCTTAGGAGGAACTGAGCAGTGGAAGCAAGTAACACAAGATTATTATAACCACAAACAACTGCACATTAAACATGATCGTCACTTTTAAGGGACAGAGACACTTGAATGTTTTGTAATACCAACTTCAAGCAAAACTGGTTGTACAAACTGTAGTTCATCCCTCTAGCATTTCTAAAAGTTGGTGTTATTTCTGCATGGACACATTAATATATTAAATTAAGCCAAGATTTGTAAAGATTGGCAAAGTTCTATCACTCTATTTTTAAAAAAAGATGTTTTACAACAAAAAAATACAAGTTAGTTGCTTCATGTTACATTTCACGACCATTATGTTAAATGCTTTCTTTCTACATAAACAGGGTCCTTTTTGTCACAACTGCAATTATTTACTGCTGGGTGTTGGACGTGACACAGGCTAGTGTTCAACGGAAACTGCAAAAGGTGACGTCTGGAGGGTTTCTGAGTTTCCACGGAAGGTGTGCCAGGTCCTCTCCTAGGACCCCGCTTGCAGGAGAAGGGGAGGGAGAGGAAATCACAGATCAAGTTCTTAAGATAATTTCACTCTCTTCGCGGCTTTCTGTTTCTTGGTGATCTGTTCAAAATTTCATCCTCCTATTGGTTGAAAAAAAAACAAGAAACTCATTATAATTAGCATATTAAGAAAAGTAAAACTTCACCAAGTTTTTAAGGTCTACCAGACTGAGGATAACCCATCTGAGGGAAAAACGAGAGAAGAAAAATGATGAGAAGAAAATGCGCCAAAAACAGTACCACTGGAGCTGGTGGGATTATGTGTTTTAAGATAGCCTATTTTACCATGTTCAGTGCAGTCCTGTGCATAATGTGCACCCACGTTTTTGGCCCAAACTTGCAGGAAAAAAATCTTTCGTTTTAATTTTTTAATTCAATTTTTTACTTATATATAAACCAATCATCATATTTCAGGGTATTATTTTGCATATGGTACTATTACTGCTTTCTAAAATTACACTTTTAAGACATAAGCATATATAAAAGAGTTAAGAACATTTATAGATACGGAATTAGTACTACCCATGTTTAACACACATCCTTTTTCCCTCAAAAAATTTGGGCAAAAAAGTGCACATTATACATGGCAAAATACAGTAGTTTTTGCTTTCTTTCTGTAAAATGTACTTCTCTCAATCTGACCCATAAACCGTTTCTTTTACAAGGACCACACACCATGCTTTCATGTGTCATCTTGCTCAATCCTGAACAACCTACTGGCTCTGGATGTCAGCCTCACTGAGGCTGAGAGAGCTGCGTTTCATGGGCACCAAAGACAATCCAGCCCCAGTCCCAACATGACACTTAGGATGACAAGCCTGGTTCTCTTCCTATTCTACTTGGGGACTTCTAACTATGTGAGGAAGCCTGGGGAATATAAACAGTATATGAGACTGGTCCCTACCTGAAAGAACTCTACATTTGAGTTGAGAAAGAATACATCCATTGAAAATATAAACATCTCTTATCAATAGGAGGGCAAAGCAGTTGGAGCTGGAAATGGACACTAGGTAGAGTGTTCCAGAAAAAAACAGTAAAATAGAGAAGAGCTTGGAAAGAGGCCCTTGGTAGGAAAGGTGTGGGCCGTTCTCTTTCTCTCATACTTCACATCCAAGCCACCAGCAAACCCAAGACAAAAATTCACATCCTTCCTTCCTATCACCCTCCTCAGGACCACCTTGGCTCACCTGGGTCATCACAGCAGCCTCCTAACCAGTCTCCTGGATTCTCCCTGGTCTGTACAAAACGCAGCAGCTGAAGTAATCAGAATGGGTCACTACTTTGCCCCAAAGCCTGCAATAGCTGCCCATGGCACTAGGAGGAAAAGCCAAGCCCATACAACAGCCTAGGCAACCCCAACTCATCCGGAGCCTCGCCCACCCTCCTTTTCTCCATTTGTTCGCTCTACTGGCATTTCAGACCACGACTTTATGCCCCTGAACTGGCTGTTTTCTGCCAGAATGATCTTCTCATGGATTTCTCCATGAAAAAGTCCATTATCTCTTTCAAGGCTTAGCTCAAATGTCACTTCTCCAATGCGACTTACCTTCTTTAACCCTGCAACCCACCCCACCCCTGGCACTTCTGATACCCTTTCCCTAGCCTACTTTTATTTTTCACAGCCTATTGCTTTCTAACACCCATCCATTTACTTCCTTATAATGTCTACTGCTTATTATCTGTTTCTTCCCACTGGAAATTAAGCTCCCCGAAGGCAGGTTCCATCTTTGTCTTGCTCACTGACAATCCCTGGCATATAACAGACACCCAACAAATGTCTATTGAATAAATAAATGAATCCATGAGCAACAGGGACAAAAGTTTTAGAACACAGTGATTTGTGTAAGAAATACTTTTTAAGGACACAGTGAAAAGAGGAGGATGAAGAGAGAGAACTGTAAAACAACGTGCAGTTGCCATCTTAGAAAGCATTTCATTAGTTTCCCCTATAACTTTCTGCTCATTCCCCAAACCTAGCTCATCACAGAAAAATATTTCTGAGATTCTGGTGTAATTTGAAGTTTTAACATGCTGACCTATATTTCTAAGAATTTCACTTTCATAAAATTGGCTTTAACAGAATTTTTATAGCCACAGCCACTGAAAATTACCCTATGAAAATATTCACTCTGTTTAAATGTACTTTTCAACCTAAGCGCTTCAAACGCAAAGCGCACCCCCATTCGGTTACCTCTGCTTTGGCTCTCCTCTCCTCGTCCTCCTGACCGACAGCGTCGCCGTCTTCCTCAGCATCGCTTTTCTGCTTCTCTTCTGAGACAGAAGTCAAATTAAAACTCAGCAAACCTCACACTTGTATTGCATATTAGATCATTAGCGTCAGACTACACCTCGAGAGTCTAGAACAATCTTTACAGTAACTTGCTTATAAGGGTTTGAACATCTTACGGTCTTGGCCGACAGCAGACATTCTGGAATCTACTTCTTACCAAGTTTCTCTTCACCCTCCTCCTCCTCATCTCCCTTGTCCCTTTCTTCGTCCTTCTCCTCTTCTTCCTCCTTCACATCTGGTTGAGGAGCATCAGTCTTCTTGTACTCCACAGGACTGGACTGCTTCTGAAATATTCCCCCACAGTGCAACCATTTGTCCCCATGTCACACAGTGCGCCACCACACATTTACTGAATGCCCGCAGGCCGAATTCTATGCCAGGCTGGACACTGGGGCACAGAAGTGTGAGTGAGACACACTCCTGCCCTGGGGGTGAATGTGCGGAGTCGAGACAGAGGAAACAGCACCAACAAAGGCATCAGGCAGAGCTGTGTCACGGTGCCTGGGGCACGCTGGAAAGGCACTCTGGGGGTCATGTCAGAGAACATCGTGACTGCAAGCTAAGCATGATCCTTACTTAGCGTGAGCAGAGAGCCTGAACAGAATTTTCTTCTCTTTATGATTGCAAGTAACAAAGGCTGAACAAGAAAAACTAAAATAAGGTTGTACCACTCCACATGCATTTGCCATGGGGCAGGGTAGGGATGCTGGGGAGGATTGGTAACGAGAAATAAAAACTTGAATTATAAAGTGTACGTACAAAAACGTGTGCCAAGAGGAAAAGCTGGTTTAGGCACAGATGGCCAGATTTATATCTGTTTTCTGTTGCTTTTTCCCTCCCTGCCCCAGGAAGCTGCTGCCAAACATCAAGAAGAGTGGCTTATATACATCAGAATCAAAGGCGCTGCAAAGGCTACTTCTGTGCGGGCTGAATACACAGCCATTGAGAGGAGCGAGGGAGGGTTCAGAGGTCAACACCAAGTGTGGCCCAGTGACTACTGAGCTGCTACGAAGAAAACCTCAGGTAATAGATACTATTTTTTAACATCATTAGAGTTCTAAAAGTGACTCGAAACAACAAACCAATGCTCATACCTTTCCAGAACAGCAGAAGAGGATTACGAGGAACACAGGCAGCGCTACGGTCAGAACGTAGACCACCCAGAGCCATGGGCGCTCCTCGGCCGCCTCCAGCATCTGCCCCACCACGCCTGGCTGAAAAACAAGACACGAATGATTCCCTGCTCTGGCACCGGACGGCAAACACAGGTAGCACTGTTCCACTCCTCAATGACTGTATGGTGCTACTCGGGATCTACGTTTTCCAAAGGGTTCAAGCCAAAATGTTCACACAGAGGAAAAATAAAGGAAATAGGAGAAAATCTCCACTTTTCCTGTTTTCCGTATCAACAAGGCAATTCCCCTTTCACAGGTGTGAAAGCTAGCTTATTAATCACCAGCAAAAGACTTAATTTCGGGGATCAGTGAATGAAAAACTTCTTGCTCTTAATGTCTCTGGCTCTCCAATTCAGCTCGGCCGTATGGCCAACTGTTTGAAAATTGTGCATATTGAGTAAACCAAAATTCAACATTTAAGAGTGCATTCAAATACACCTCAAATGGCAAATTTTGTTGAATATTTCCAACACAATAACAATTTTTAAAAACCCTAAACATAACAGATTCTAAAGCCAATGCATGCAACTAATGCAATCAAGCCCAAAACCCCAGTCTTGTCTTCAGCAGGCATAAATGACATCCCTCTTTAAGCCAATGCTCCTAGGTAAGGGAAAAGGCAACCCGCAGACGGCCAGTTTTTGCACAAGCAGCGGTGGGGAACCTGTCATCGCCAGCGCACATGCGCACACTGGGCAGCACATACCTCGGCGGCCCCGTCGGCAGCTTTCTTCAGACCCCACCCGGCGTCGGCCCAGGCGTCGGCCACTCTTCGGTCACTGCAGATGATGAAGTTGTCGAAGAAAATATCCGAGGTCATGGACCACAGTTCCAAACCGACAGCACTAAAAGGAGTCATTTTGAAAGGTTCCAAATCTTCAAAGAAATCTGGATTTGGTATTTTCTGGGGTTTCCAGATTCCCTGGAGAAAAATAGTTTTAAAAAGTCATTTCAGATAAGGATCAACATAAATTTATGCTGAATCTAAATAAGAATTAAAATGAATTCTGCATGACAGATGAATTTAAGTGCTGACTTTGTGAAACTTAGCTAAATAACAGGAAGCAAACAACAAATGGTATCGATGTTTTACACACTGCTTCGAAGATGTCTGACCTCCAGCCACTTTGACTTCTGATATCCATGATCTTGATTCAAACCAACATCTCACTGTGCCTGGCACGTTCTAAAGGCCTCCACTCTTACCAACTAGTTTGTTAGCAGGAGTGGGAGCCTATATGGTACCAACTTCTTTAGTGGTGACTTATTTTTTTTTTTAAGATTGTATTTATTTTCAGAGAGAGCGGAAGGGAGGGACAAAAAGAGGGAGAGAAACATCCATGTGTGGTTGCCTCTTGGGGGGACCTGGCCCAACACCCAGGCATGTGCCCTGACTGGGAATTAAACCTGTAACCCTTTGGTTTGCAGGCTAGCACTCAATCCACTGAACCTCACTAGCCAGGGCTCTTACGTGGTGATTTAAAATGTAAATGATTTTTGCCCTGGCCTGTGTGGCACAGTGGACTAAGTGCTGGCCTATTAACCGAAAGGTCACTGGTTTGAGTCTTGGTCAGGGCACAGGCCTGCAATGGGACCAGGTCCCCAGTGGGGGATGTACAAGAGGCAACATCTCTCACACATCGATGTTTGTCTCCCTCTCTCTAAAAATAAAATAAAAATAAAGTGTAAATGATCTCCAACCAGCAATCTCACTTCTAAGTAACTGCCTACAGAAACAGGTATTACGTACACTGCACAAGAATGATTACTGAATTGAGAATTCTAAAAATAACAACAACAAAAAAAGGCAATTCACCTAAAAGGCCATCAACTCAACAGCTAAAGTAATTTTTTAAGGGATAATTTTTAACTGATCTTATTGTTTGCACAATCAAAAACACATTTAGCCCTGGGTGGCGTAGCTCAGTGGATTGAGCACGGGCCTGTGAACCAAAGGATTGAGGTTCGATTCCCAGTCAGGGCACATGCCTGGGTTGCAGGCCAGGTCCCCAGAAGGGGGCGTGCAAGACACAACCCTCTCTTCCTCCCTCCCCTTCCCATATCTCAAAATAAATAAATAAAATCTTAAGAAAAGAAAAACAGGAAAATGTACATACAGCCACAGTGCATGCATAGACACCCCCCCAAGTGTTACAAAATGGAATTAGCAATCACAAATAATGAGGCTAGGGTAAAAACAGAAGCAGGATGGGACCTGAATGACTGCAGGTCCGTCAGAGACACGCAGCTTTAGCAACATCGCTGCCTGCACTCGCACTCTCTCCTCTGAACCTCACAGCCTTCTCCCAGTTGGGGACACTGACACCGAGCAAGGAGCTGACTTGTGGTTGGGGAGCCACCTCCCACCCCAGTCCTGCCTCCACCGGGCCTGTGTCCTGTGACTGCAGCACCCCTGCCACATGCAAGCAGGACACCCAAACTCAAGTTTTCTACTTGTCTTTCATTTTTAAACAAAAATCACAAAGCAGCTATGAAAGCTCTTCTTTCCAGTTTTTAGGTTTTTCTTTTCCACACTGAACTCACAAGCTCTCTCGGTTTATGACGTTTACTTCATAATTCAATAGCCTGAACACAGCGATCAGCCTGGCAGCCTCTACAGATCCCACCTCTCCCTGAACACAACCAGGTCAATGAGGCGCATCAGGAGGCACACACCTGGTAGTTAGGGTTGTCAATCATGGGTGGCTTCCATTTGCCCTTATAATTAGGATTGTCGATCATAGGTCGCTGCCAGACACCACAGCCAGGGGCTGACTCACACTTAGGGTTTGCAATCTGAGGAGCCTCCCATTCTCCATCCATATCTTCATCCCTGTGGAAAAACAAATTACAAATGGGTTCTGTGACAAAGGACTAGGAACTACCACTGCAGGGCTCCCCTGACATTCTGCAGGAATGCTTTCACAGGGCCATACTACAGAGCACTGTGGTGTTTCTGCATTTCTGGTAACCAGTTTCTCGTAACAGCTACATTAAAAAGGACACACAAAATATTAAATTTGTTGAGCCCTATGCTCTAAGTTTGGGGACCTGGCTGTCTTTAAATATAAACCTTTACTTCAATAAAAAAGCAAGCAACTTAACAAGTTAACTAGAGCTCATACCAATCCTCTGGCTTTTCTGCATCAGGATCAGCTACATACTCGGGCTCATCATCTAACCAGCCTTCAGGCTTTGTGGCTTCTTCATCAGCAATCTTAGCAGGGGCATCTTCATCCCTTAAATACAAAAGAAAAGGCAGTGATGACAACAATGGCCAGAGAATCACAATGCAAACCCGCTGTGTGAATCTGAAACGGCAATCTAAAAATATGTAGTCCTTAATCTCAATACTTAAAATCCTTCCTAGAAATTATTTGCAAATCATGTATCTGATAAGGGCCCAGTATCCAGAACACAGAAAGAACTGTTGCTGACTGGTGCAGCCCAGTGGGTTGAGCTCTAGACTGTGAACCAGAAGGTCTCGCTGGTGTGATTCCTGGGCAGGGCACATGCCTGGGCTACGGGCCGGCTCCCACGGCTGAAGGCACGAGAGCGGCAATCGATCCATGTTTCTTTGCTTTTCTCCCTCCCTTTCCCTCTCTCCAAAAAATAGAAATAAAAATCTTTAAACACAAAACCCCCCACAAAACCTCTTATGACTTAGTGATAAAAAGACAACCCAATTAAAAAATCAGTGAAGAATTTGAATAGATATGCAAGTAACCAATAAGTATATAAAAAGATGTTCATCATCATTAGCCATCAGGGAAATGCAGACCAAAACCACAATAAGATATAACTTCACAGCCACTAGGATGGCTAATTAAAAAAAGAAGGACAAAAACAAGTGCTGATGCGAGAATGTGGGGAAAATGAAACTCTCATACACTGCCAGTGGGAAAGCAAAATGGTGCAGCGCTTCGGAGAACAGTTTGGCAATTCCTCAAAAAGTTAAACACGGGGTTACCATATGGCCTGGCAATTGCACTAAGTATGTATAATATCCAAGAGAAACAAAAATGTGTATCCACCCACAAACCTGTACCAGAACGTTCATAGAAGCATCAGTCATAATCACAGCCAAGAAGGGGAAATGACCTAAACGTCCATCAGCTAAGGGATGGAGACATAAAACTGGCATTGGTCACACAATGGAGCAGTGTTCAGCTATAAAAAGAAACGAAGCACTGACGCTGCATCAATGTGCAGGAACTGTGACGGCATTATAGCTCATGAGAGAAGCCGGGCACAAGAGGTCACATACCCATTCTATGTCCAGAATGGGTAAAGCCATAGAGGCAAGAAGTCAGGAATGTAGAAATAGGGAGGAACTGCTTAACGCGAAGGGCTTTTGGGGAGTGATGAAAATCCTCTGGAGTTTGACAGTGGTGATGGCTGTATAACACTGGAGAGTACACAAAACCACTAAAATGTACTTTTTTGGGGGGCCAAGTGTCCGACTATCAATCATCCGGATGTTCACTCAGCACAGACAAGCCTCTCTTCTCTCTGCCATCTCATGACACAAACATGACATGGCAGCCACATCTGCAACACCTCCAGGGGCTGTCAACTGCCCATGTAAAAGGACAGATTTTAGCATGTTCATTAGAACTCAAACGGTTACTGTGAAAATAAAAGTTCGTCAAGAAGCACCTTTCCGAGTTTCACGCAGTAGCTGAAAGAGGTGCCACTTCAGCTGGTAAGCGATGACATCACACATCCTTGGCCAGGTGCTTATTTTTGAACTATGCTCGTTTCAAATGAACTGTGCGAGAACCTGAACTTGCATTACACTCAGCTGACCCTCTGGAACGTTTATTCACCCTCACATCCACGAAATGAAACAGCTGGTTAGGGAATATGATGCTGAGCAAGGCTGAGTCCAGATCTAATGTTCACCAAATACACAAATAAACTTGGCATTCACACTCGTGCACCACAGGAGTCCGGGAACCCACACCTTAATTTAAGGAAGGAAAAACACCAACTACGGTTTTACTGCTGAACCTAAGGGGACACTTTTATGAATGCAAGATCAGGTGTATTACTTCTCCTTCTTCACTCCCTGATATCTCCGAAAGCCAGTTTTGTCTTTCATCACGTTCCGGTGTGCACCCGCACGGAAGGCGCACACTCACTCCCCTCCCTCACTAAGCGCTGTGCGCTCTCCCGCTCCTCCACCTCTGCACGTGACTCGCTGCTTCAACCAGCACAGCCACGTCCCATTGTCACTGCTCAGTTCACTCCTGCCCCACTATCAAGTCTCACTGAGACTGGCACAGCTCCACAAAACCACCTTTGGATGAGGCGCACCCTGTGCTCTGGTCACCGAGTAACACCTGCTGTTAGGCCACTCACCACACGCATGCAACTTCATTTACCTGCTGAACCAGAGTTGTGTGGGCAGCTCATGTCCTTGTGGGTAACTAAGTATCCCACTGCCCGAAACAGAACAGAGATCTCTAGAGTTTTATTTAAATAGGATAAAGAGTATTTTTCAAATTAGAATTTAAAATCTCAGGACTCAGCCCTGGCTGGTGTGTCTCAGTGGACTGAGTGCCAGCCTGTAAACCAAAGGGACGCCGGTTCGCTTCCCAGTCGAGGCACATACCTGGGTTGTGGGCCAGGCTCCCAACAGTGGGTGTGCGAGAGGCAACCACACACTGATGTTTCTCTCCCTCTTTCTCCCTCCCTTCCCCTCTCTCTAAAAATAAATAAATAAAATCTTTTTAAAAAATTTCTCAGGACTCAAGCTTTCAATGTGAATTCACAGAAGCATGTGAAAGGCCAGGCCAAGAGGCCTGAGGTGTTGCCATCACCCAACTGTGTCAGCACAGGCGAGCTCACCGACACGAGCGGCCTCCGGCCTGTGGAGGGTGGGAGGCCATCCAGATGGTCTGCATGGCCCCTTTTTGGCTGCAGGGGCCCACATTTTCCCTCCCATGTGCACTGCACCACAGATTACTAAAGTTACCACGTCCAGACCAACATTCGTTTGTTCGACTGCACTGAAAGACTCACCAGTCATCTGGTTTGACAGCATCGGGATCTGGTATTTTTGGTCTTTCATCCCAGTCCTCAGGCTTCCGGTCTTCTGGGTCCTCGATTTCCCGTGAAGGGTTTACAGGAGGAGTCATGTCGTTGAGCAGATTTCCACTGTTCACTAGAGACTGGTCCACTAGTATTTCAAAACTGTTATCTGGATTCAAGACTGAAAAAAGTAAAGGAAATTTTAAGAGGTTAATTAACTGCTCATCCCCAAGCTCTCTTTACAACACAAAAGATTGTATTTGTAACAGAAAGCAGAAGCATGAAGTAAAGACCTCAGGCAATAAAGTCAGAACATAGTATTGGAGCCCTGGGCAAATCAATCTTAGTTTCCTTCTCTGTAAATCCTAAAGCTAGTTCCGCAGAATTTTAGGAATAAAAATAGATGATCAATGAAATTTCAAACAACAGAAGACTTAATTTACAAATATTTTTTAAAATTTCTACAAAGTGCCTGCCTGGTATAGCTCAGTGGATTGAGCGCAAGCCTGCGAACCAGAGGGTTGCAGGACAGGTCCCCAATGGGGGCCATGTGAGAGGCAATCATACATTAATGTTTCTTTCCCTCTTTCTCCCTCCCTTCCCCTCTCTAAAAATAAATTTTAAAAATTTAAAAAATTTTTTTCTAAAAAGTAAAACTATCGTAATATCAGTCTGACACAAATGATTACACGCCAGTGCAGGAAAATCAGCTTATTTATTATAACCACCCCCCAGTGAGGGTCCATTTCCTTATTGTTTTTGAGTTGGTATTACTACCATCTATGTTACCAAAATCTGAAACTATACCAACCTTTTATTTATCAAACCATGTCCACTCATGGTTGTACCTTTGGAATCCAATGGAGAATTTAAAAAAACCACACAATTTAAACCCACAGAGCTATCTCAAGTGTGACTGTGCTGAAGCCTGGGCCCCCCACCTGCATGTCTGGCTGGTGGCTGACTGTGGCTGCGCGTCCAGAAGACCGCGCAGTGCTAGGCCACTGTTCTCGGTGACACACAGTTCAGTCAGCAGTGTGGCCAGCGACACGTACACCCATGGAAAGATCCCTGAGCTTTCGTGAAGTTAAAGAGCAAGTGCACTACAAGATATTTAACTTTCAACAAAAAAAATTACATCTATCCGTGCTTATTTTACACGTGTGTTCATTCACAAATGATCAAATACATATCATGATGTTATTTCAGATAATTTTGAATGTCTTCATGTTTATTTCTATCTTCTGAATTTCTATACTGAGTATGTATTACTTTTGCTATAAAGAAAATAGATTACTGTATTCTTTAAAGAGGCATGTGGCCCTGGCCAGGTGGCTCACTTGGTTAAGAGCATCATCCTGTACACCAAGAAAAAAAATTGTGCCCTGGCTGGTATAGCTCAGTGGATTGAGCGCTGGCCTGTGAACCAAACAACCGTGGTTCGATTCCCAGTCGGGGCACATGCCTGGGTTGCAGGCCAGTTCCCAGTGGAGAACATACAAGAGGCAATCATACATTGGTATTTCTCTCCCTCTCTCCTTCCCTTCCCCTCTAAAGATAAATAAATAAAATCTAAAAAAAAAATTTTTTTTTTAATAAAAAAGGTTGCAGGTTCAATTCTCAGTCAGGGCACATATGGAAGGCAGCAGCTGATTGATGTTTCTCTCTCACATTGATGTTTTCCTCTCTTTATCCCTCTCCCCCTTCCTCTCTAAAATGAATAAACATATCCTCTAGCAAAGATTAAAAAAAAAGGCGGGGGCAGACATGCATGTATATGTAATCTCAAATCAGCAGGAAAAGCTTTAATAAAATAAAAATCCTATTTGATTAAATTCAATTGTCCAGGTGTTGGAGCATCCAAACTTCAACTCAAAGATAATTTAAAAAACAGTATGCATATATTTCTATTATATGTTCTATTATTTAACATTTTTCAACAAGAAAACAAAAGGTGGAAATGAGGGCCTCAGCCAAGAAGCTCTTTATGGGACAAAAACTTATTCTCAGAATTGCCCAAACCCCAATTCTCAATTCAAACTATGAAAGAGAAGCTTCTTTTTGTGCTGAGACATTAAGTTCATTTCACCAGTAAGATACTAGGTTAACAGAGACTCTGATTTGCCGGCTTAGGTCTTCTCTATGTGTGTAATCTTTACAATAAATGTACGATAAATCTGTATGCCATAAAACCCCCCAAATTAATGGTTTTTCTTACTTAATGTATAAAGATGTGTTTTCTTATCAGTAAAATAGGTCTTCAGATCTGCGTCTGGTCTCTTTGCATGCTTTTCCTCGTATACGCCTGTTTTGGGATTTTTGTGGCGGAAGATGAAGTGCAATTTATAGTCCTCTCCACATTTATCTGGCCCAAACATTATTGTGTAAGGAGTCTTGTCATGGAACTGGTCCTTCAGAAACAAAAGTGGGTTACATTAAGTAAATTAAGAAGCAACTTTGCAAAAGTGTATTATTTCCTCATAAAATCCCAAATAAACTATCGTCACATTAAAAGGAAAGCTGAGCCCTGGCTGGTGTGGCTCCACAGACTGAGCGCTGGTTGGATTCCCGGTCAGGGCACATGCCTGGGTTGCAGGCCAGGTCCCCAGTTTAGAGCGTGCAAGAGGCAACAGATCGATGTTTCTCTCCCCCTCTCTCTCCCTTCCTCCCTCTAAAAATAAATAAATAATGCCTTCTTTTAAAAAAAGGAAAGCTGATTCTGTGGAAGTACGGATGAATCTAGTGGGTATCATGCTAAGTGAAATTAAGTCACACAAACAAAGATGTACCATATCATTTCACTTACAAGTGGAACAAAAAGGAAGTAAACAGAAACAGACATATGGATACAGAGAAAAAACTGAGGGTTGCCAGATGGGAGGGCGTCGAGTAGCTGGGTGAAAAAGATGAAGAAATTAAGAAGTACAAACTGGCACGTTGCAGAGTAGTCACAGAGATGTAAAGTACAGCACAGGGAATGTAATAACTATGTTTGGTGTCAGGTCCGTACTAGCCTTATCAGGGGGATTCACTTCATATATTACATACATGTCTAACCGCTGCACTATACACCTGAAACTAATAAAGTACTGAATGTCAACTGTAATCGAAATCTTTTAAGAGCAAAGCTGATTAGTTTATGAGGTTCATATAGATAACAGTGAAAAGGAATAAACAGAAATTATCAGGAAATTTTACATGAGATTATGGAAATGCTTAAAAAAAACAAAGGAATGCATATATCCAGACAGTTATTGCTTCTATCACAAAACAAAGAAACAAGCTAAAACTAAAAATTGCACTGAGTGGAAACCAGGAGTAGACAAGCAGCTCTGAACTCGCATCTCAAACAGAAAGCACAAAAATGTCAAAGTCACCATATTCCCAACTCTCCGAAATGACTCAATGGCAGATCAGGCCTTTATTTTTATGGATCTTACAAGATCTTCTTTCACGGGTGGCTGCATAAAATAACTCCACTGTCAAAGGGAAGTTACCTACCAAGTTGAGTTCCGGAGTTTTGGAAAGCAGTTTCACATAGGCACCGCCACATTCTATTCCATTTTGGAAATTAACCTCATACCTAATTTCAGAGAGAAAAGAAGAAAACCACATGGCACTCTAAAAGATCAAATTTCTTACTTATTACCCCTTTCCTTATCTTGTCCTCACATTTTAGCATAGGTCGCATGCTGATCCTTAGAAAGGATTCCATCTTGTAATTGCTTCTGAATGACTTCCAAATCCCCCCAAAGTAAATAAGTAAAATAAAATCAAAGCTTAATGCAGATTCCAAATATTGGGTTGGCCGAAAAAAGTTCATTTAGTTTTTTCCATATGACGGCTCTAGTAGTGCTTAGTTGTCTTTCACTTCATTCAAAAGATTTTGTTAGATTATTGACGGCTATCATATCAGTGTGCATTAAAAAAAAAATTATCAAAATTGGTGCATTTCTATACAGCCATTTTAATATCGAAGATGATAGAAGATTTGCAACATTTTCAGCATATTATGCTTTATTATTTTAAGGAAGGTGAAAACAACTGAAACACATGAAAAAGATGTGTGCGGTGTGTGGAGAAGGTGCTATGACTGACTGAAAGAAAGTGTGAAAAGTGGTTTGAGAAGTTTCTTGGCACTACCGACATTTTGGCCAGGTCTCTGCCGTGGGGCTGTCTTATGTGTTGGAAGATGTTCAGCAGCCCCCCTGGCCTCTACCCACTAGAAGCCAATAGTGGGAAATAGCCCACATACTCAAAACATCCAAATCAATTAAGTGATTGGTAAAAATGAAAAATGCGACCTTTATTTTACAGAAAAAAAAATATAGACTTTTTGGGCAACCCAATACTTTTTGCAAAATCCAGAAGTTTGCTATAAGGAAAAAGAATAGCCAGTTTCTTTTGAAATAATTTATTAGGAAGGAAAATAACTTTAGATCACAGGATGCTTAGATACACTCAAAAATCCCTCTTGTAATACACAGTAATTCTCCTAATTGTTTTATGTAGAGTAACAGTCTCATATGTCTTCTGATGTCACCCTTCCTAGCAAGTTTCTGTCACAGAAACGGTCACTTACTGAACAATGAGCGGCTTGGTGTCGAATAGGAAGGGCCTGTTCAGCTTAGCGGAGATGGCGTGATGCTTGGCCCGAGACATCAGTACAAGTCCTTTGTCACCTGGAAGCTTGGTTTCCTTCATTTCATCTACTTCCCATTTTCCTGCAAGACACACAAAGCCCCACACCTTAACGACACCTTCGGGGGTCCTTCACATGGTGCACACGACCCCGAGGAGTACAAGTCTGTGTGCTGACATGTTTTAACCTACTCCGTACTCCAGAGCTGGCCTATTCATATCACACACACACGTACTTGACAAATACAAGGATACGGTTTTTTAAAACCTGTAGCATATTCACTTTCCCAAAGCTCTCCAAGGACCTTCCACTTCCAACACACAACACAGCAGATGATAAATTACCTTTCCATTTCATGGTGTAAAACTAACAGATCTAACCCTATAAAATATAATGGAACACACAAAGACAGCAAAACTTCTAAGGAAAAAAAACCTTAAAATGCATACATACTCCCTTTACACTAGCCTTAGGAAATGCCATGGAAACAACACTGCAAACCTCAGTCTGCTGTTCTACTTAAATCAAACGCACTCTCACCATCGTATTTGGCAATTTCATCATCAGTGTCATCTTTCTTGGCTTTGGACAAAATCCACCTGTAATTAAGACAAACCCCAAAATTAAGGTCCAAATGATAGCTGACCTGTGAAAAGGAACAATGTAAATACTAATAATGGCAGGATCTATCCAACTCTTCCTTGTCTACTTAACCACTCTACTTTTAAAAGTCACATAAGTAATGATCATATCAATATTCGGTTCACAAACCTGTAAGAAAAAGTACCAAGCCCATGAAATAATCCCCCTTTTTTTAAGACTAGAGAGAAAAAATTTTTCCTCAAATAACAAAATATAGGGTGGAAGAGAGCGACTGGAAGTGAGGACCACAGGTTCTAAAAGACTGTTTTCCTAAATGGGCGTGAACACTGGGGATATACAACCATCATCACCATTTCACTAGGTAAGGTGCTATCCTAAAAGGAACCCACTATTCCCCTATGCACATGTTTGCCTCTAAGTTTTCCCCTAAGAAGCACTTACCCTGACAGAGTTCCTCTATCAAAGGAATCAGCAAAATGTACTTCCCCTGTTGGAACTGGAGCTTTGTAGGTGACCTGTGTCAAACATAAAAATGAACTAAGAACTGAAATTTTCAACAACATTCCTTTTTAGTAGGATTTATTCTCTTGATTTGCTTTCAATTACCACAAAATTCTCCTTGCTGGCCCTTGAATTAATTCATATTTTGTAATTCATCTTTAGCAAGATGTAACAAAGGCTGCCAGAGACATCAACACGTATTTCATCAGACTGGCTTTCCCTTTAAAAAGTATCCAAATTTACCTTCATCTTTTGATTACCTCAAGAAGTAAAACAAATAAGATTCAAAGACCACTTCAAACCTTTGGAGATGGAGGCGTGCTGGTCTCTGGCTTCGATTTCGAGTCTTCTACCTCTTCGATGACATCATCGAGGTCATCCTCAATATCTACCGTGTCCTCGTCATGGCCCTCGTGAGCCCCAACAACAGCAGCGCCAAGGACCAGCAGCACACAAAACAACCACTTCTCTTCCATGATCTACATATAAAAACAGTGACGTGGGTTAAGTGTATCACCTCCTCCAAAACTTTCATGAAGACCACCAACTCCTCTCACTTAAAATTATGGCTTTCAAATCAGAACCTAAAAGGAACAGTACGGCATTCCATTTTACAGATAAAGAAAGCCCAGAGAATCAAGGGTTTTTCTAAAATCAGTTTAGGATTCAATTTCAAGAAAATTTCAAAATAAAACTCATATATAAACAACTGTCCTTAAAAACAACAAAAAAAATCAATTGTCCTGCCCTGGCTGGTGTAGCTCAATGGACTGAGTGTGGATTGAACCAAAGGGTCACGGGTTTTATTTCTAGTCATGGCACATGCCTGGGTTGCAGGCAGGTTCCTAGTAGGGGGCATGTGAGAGGCAACCACACACTGATGTTTTCTCTCACTCTCCCTTCCTTTTTCTCTAAAAATAAATAAGTAAAATCTTAAAAAAAAACTTAGTGAAATTAAAATACCCTACTCCTCATCACGACTAATAACTGAGATCAAAGATTCCAAGTCCTGTATTACTATCACATTAGCCTGAATGCCACTAGTAGGTAGCTTAATGAGGAGGTGTGACAACAGGCAAAAGACAGAGGGAGCACTAACCAGTGATCTGGAATAGGGGGTTCAGGGAGGGTTTAGTGACAGAGGATACGACTGTACCAAAAAACCTTAGAGAAAGAAGGCATCCACGTGAGGGAGCCAGAATGGCCTCATTTAAAGGAAACCAGTTTTCAGCTCCGGCTGGTGTGGCTCAGTGGAATGAACACTGGCCTGCAAGCCAAAGGGTCGTCAGTTTGATTCCCAGTCAGGGCACATGCCTGGGTAGAGGGCTAGATCCCCAGTAGGGGGTGCATGAGAGGCAGCCACATATTGATGTTTCTCTCCCTCTCTTTCTCCCTCCCTTTCCTTCTCTCTAAAAAATAAATAAAAATCTTTAAGAAAAACCCTTTTATAAGGTAGCACCTATTAAGTAGATAAATAAAAAAGATACTGCACTATTATGCTACTAGAAGAAAACAGAAAATTTAGCTGACCTTGGGTTTGGCAATGAAGTTTTTAATACATCAAAAGCAAGATACAAGAAAGAAAAAATTAGTAATTTAGAATTTATTAAAATTAAAAATCTCAATTCTGTGAAAGATACATAGGAGAATTAAAAGACAAATCAGACTAGGAGAAAACATTTGCAAAATACTATCTGATAAACTAAGAAATCAAACCATTCAATTAAAAACTGGCAAACACCCTCACTGGTGTGGCTCAGTGGATTGAGTGCTCACCAGCAAACTGAACCAAACGGTAGCAGGTTCGATTCCCAGTCAGGGTATATTCCTGGGTTGTGACCCAGGTCCCCAGCAGGGGGAGCACACGAGAGGCAACCACACACTGATGTTTCTCTTCCTCTTTCTCCCTCCCTTCCCCTCTCTCCGAAAGTTACTAAATGGGACCTTTAAAAAATAATGGGCAAAAGATCTGAACAGAGACCTCACCAACGATGATATTCAGATGGCAAATAAGCATGTGAAAAGATGCTTGACATAATTTGCCATTACAGAACTGCAAATTAAAATGAGACACCACCATATACCTGTTAGAATAGCTAACCTTTTTTAAAAATGGCAAGGATGTAAAGCAAGAGAAACTCTCATTTAACTGCTGGTGAAAATGCAAAATAGTACAGCCACTTTGGAAGATAGTTTGGCAATTTCTTTCTTACAAAGCCAAACCTAGTCTTACCATATGATTCAGCAATCGTGCTCTTACGTATTTACCTAACTGATCTGAAAGCTTACGAATGCACAAAAACTTGTCTGCAAATGTTTATAGCAGCTTTATCTATAATCACTCAAAATCTGAAGAATAAACCCAAACATTCTTCAGTAGGTCAATGAATAAACAAACTAGAACACCCACACAATGGAATATTGTTCAGCAATGAAAAGAAATGTGCTATCAAGCCACAAAAAGACCTACATAAATTTTGAATGCATATTGCTAAGTGGAAGAAGCCAATCAGATAAGGCAACATGCTGTATAACTCCAACGACATGACACTCTGAAAAAGGCGAGTTTTATATACAGTAAGAAGAGGTTTGCAGGGAGGGGGGAAACTGACTAGGTAAGCACAGTGAAACTATACTGTATGCCACATATAGATACATGACACTATGCATTTGTCAAAACCCATAAAACTTTACAGTACAAAAAGTCATCTTAATGTATGAACAATGTAAGAAATCATCCAGATTGAGTGATTCAGGGATAGCCTGCAGGATTGTAATGAAACAATCTGATGTATTACAGACGTATGACACAACTTCATTCCATGGGGTGGAGTTCTGGAAGTGACTGCAATCTGTGAAACTAGACCTTGTGACAGCACTGCTCTTGGTTGGCAAGCTCTTTCTCACGGGTATGCACATGAACAATCCTGCAGCCCCTGTATCTGCACACTGGACTGGAACTGCACAACGAAATAAAGGGGTGGTGGGTGGGAGCCACTGTCACGCTGGGTGTGGGAATTTACAGAGAAGCAAAGGAAAGAGGCCAGAATAATCCACATGGTAACTGGCAGGAGTTGGAAGCACCAGTATGATCTCATGTTTAGCTTAATAGACAGAGGTCACATACAGAAATAGTTCTAGTTATGTATAGTATAAATGCACCACTTACTCTACGCACATATATTCCCTGGTTGTATCAGCTGAGGGCCTAACGAAACCACACCCCAGTAACAACAAATACACCTAGTACTAATCACGGTTTCTACTGTCATCTCCAAGAGGAAATGGCTCTGTGAAGCAATGACTGGTTCTAGTGTTTGAGCAGAAAACATACTCGACAAGCAGGGAGCATTCTGTAGCCAGAAGTGTTCAAAAAGAAAACAAAAACAAACCGCCCACAGGGCCGAGATGTTTGAAAGGGACTGGACACAGGTCCCCACAGCCAAAGCTGCATAGCAGCAGCAGAGTGAGTGCTGTGAGGTTGCGCCCAAAGCCACGGTGAGTGCCCATGAACCTGCATGGATGAAAACAGACTGGAAAATAGATCAATGGGACAGGAGAGACCAACTTCCCATGCAGAAATACCCCAAGTGATTTGTGTGGGTAATGCCATCCTCCAGGAGGTGGAGTGTAACTCCCCTCTCCCTAAATGTGAGCTGCACATTGTGACTCCCTTCCAAAGAGGCCAGACATATATATGGGAAGGGGGAAGGGGGAAGGAGACCAACTTTACACTGCAGAAACCTGGCAGACACACCTCAGCCAGGTGATCAGGGTCAGCAGGAACAGCGATAGGTCCTGTTGGTGGTTAGGAGCCCCTGACACGATATGTGAAAACAGCACTATAACCTCTGTGGTCTTCCTCCCCAAAAATCCGTATCCCCAGTCTAGTCAGGAGGAAAACACCAGGCAAGTCCCAACAGAGGACCATTCTATAAAATAACCTGACCAGCAGCCCTCAAAAATGTCAAGGTCATCAAAAAGAAGGAAAGCCTAAAAATGTGTTGTGGCCGAGAGGAGCCTAAGGAGACATGACGACTGAAGGTCACATGGGTCCTGGAAAAGGACCGTGGGCAAAAGCAAAGGGAATCTGAATTAAATATGGACTTTAGTTAGTGATCACGTATCAATGTTGGGTCATTAACTGTAATAAATGTACGATGCTAAGTTATCAATAAGGGAACTGGGAGTGGATTATGTGGGATACCTCTGTACTATCTTTATAATTTTCCTGTATATTTAAAACTGTTCTAAAAATTAGTTTAATTAAAAAAAAATCCTGGGGCTGAAATATTGAAAGTCAGCCTTAACTTTCCTTTTTGAAAAGAAACTGAGGTCCAGAAACTGACCTGAAAAAAAATTAGTTATTGGCCAAACCAGGATCAGAAGTCAAGGTTCCTATTTCCCACCATAAAACACCCTAGTTGGTAATTCTATACTGCTTTTGTCTTAAAGACACAAAATGATTTTCCACGTATTTTAGTGTTTAGGAGGATTTCATAAGTCTGTCCCTTTTTAAGTCTTCATTTGTCTTTACATTTACAGAATCATAAGCAGAGAACATACTTATCTGTTGTCATATTGCTTCTAAAATCATCAATAAGAAATATACATCAGGTAGCTCAAAAATAAGGCAATAATGCTTTTAAAAAACAAACAGCATACTTCCCTCCCAACGTCCCCCAAACCACAGAGCAGGTGGTCTCTAGATTAGGAATGGCGAGGAATACAAGTGAATAAAAAAGAGATGACCTTTAGCCCTGGCTTGTGTGGCTCAGTGGACTGAGTGTTGGCCTGTGAACCAAGAGGTCGCTGGTTCAATTCCTGGTCAGAGCACAAGCCTGGGCTGCGGCCAGTTCCCCATTGCAGGTGTGCAAGAAGCAACCAGTCGATACCTCTTTCCCTCTCTTTCTCCCTCCCTCCCCTCTTTCTAAAAATAAATAAATAAAATCTTAAAAAAACAAAACACGACCTTTAGACTGAAGAGCACTTTCCATTTGTCACATTCCCCATCTCTTCTACCTCACGGCCCACGCTCACTAAAACAAACTGGCTTCTCTACGGGCAAAGTCTCTTGCATCCCCGAATGCTAAGGCACTTTCCCTCAGACTTTATTTTCTGTTTGAAAGCAGAAAATGAAGCACGTCATTTCCTGGTTTTCTTTTAGAAGCAACTTTCTCTCTTTCTCTCATAATTTTTAAGATTACAAGGTTAATACCTGAACGTCTACAGCAGAGCCCCTCTGAGCTAGGAGGCAAAGGCTGGGTGCATGTGAAACTCTAACTAGGCAACTCAGTGTTATATGATGGGCCCATTTAATCGCTGTCTCGGCCAAATCGCAAACTGCTGTACACAGGCCTGGGCCTCCGGGAGCGCCAGCAACTGACGGTCAAAACCAAGCACACAATACAGTTACACAGATGTCAAATTACAATCTTGTATATCTGAAAATTATGTAATGTTATTAACCAATGTTACCCAAATAAATATAACTTAAACAAACTAATTATATTTGAATGAAACATGGACATTAGTTAATAATGTTTCAACACTGGTTCATCAATTGTAGGAAACGGATCATAATATGAGACCTTAATACAGAGGAAACTGAATGTTACAGCAGTATATAGGAATTCTGCATACTATCTTCGTAATTTTTCTGTAAATTAGAACTCTTCTAAAATAAAAAAGCTGTTTAATGTATAAAAAACAAACTACAAGCATGAAAATCTTTTAAGATCCATGAGTCTACTGAGGTGGATGACCATTCTCAACACTACCCTAGAGTCACATGCAAATGTGAGTCTCATTTGACTCTGTCTTATGTCCCTTCTATAAACAAAGACAAAGTCAATAAAGCCAACACTATGGGGCCAACGCTATATGGCTCAAGTTCCAATTGCCACTAATCTAGAACTTGACTTAAAGATAAAACTTACAATATCTAGGTTCAGAGAAATGAACAGCCTGTATGTCCTTCAAATACTCATCCATAAGTCTTACGACTGGGCTTTTAATAAAAGCTGGGTGGCAGAGTTCAAGATTGTTTTCTGGCGTAAAAGGAGAAAATCCATCTGATGCCCCATAGCGTTAGCTGACAGTTCACTTCAATGTCATGAGCACCAATTAGAAATCAATCATTTTCCTAAAAATGGGTCTCTAATATTCAGAAACTTAATCTATATAAGGTATACATAAAGTCTGGGGAAATTTTTTTACAGATTAAAGGTGACCTTGATGACTGTATTTATTTGCCCAAGTTTTCAAACTGTATGCACACTGTATTATTAGTTTATAAGTCAAGGTTTCTTTTTTTGGGGGGGGATTATGGTTAGTATCAAAAGAAACTCATTATAACCTACTTTTTAGCAATCTAACTTACAAGGAAATATACATAAGTTAGATAGTACTATTTAAACTCCTGCTAGTATTCTCCTTCTATAACAAAATGCCAACAAAGTAAAAATTAAAAAAATTAATTACTGACATAGATAAAACTGCACAGAACTATGTACAATGGCATGGGATACCTGGTAAAATCCGAGTAAGGTCTACAGATTGTACCAATGTCAGCTTCCTGCTTTTGCTATTATACCATGGTTACGTAAGACGCCACCTTTGGGGGAAGCTGCATGACGGTCACAGAGACCTCTCTGGACTATTTTTGCAACTTCTTGTGGGTCTGTAATTATTTCCAAATTAACAGCTTTTTAAATATGTATGTGTGTGTATCCACACACACACAATTGTACTGTTGAAGCTGGTTTGTTAAACTTAATCAAAGTCATCTAGAAACTAGCTTTAAATTGACCTGGTCTTCCAAAAAGCACAACGCTACAAGACTCAGAAAGGTGAACTGGATTAGAAATTTGAACTTCAGGCAAAGTCTTTCTCCTTTCCTTTCAGTTAATTAGGGCTTTTTTTAGTAATCAAATATAATGATTTACCTCTATCCAAGTCAGAGAATCTCTACCATCTGGGATCACGTGGGAAACTGTACACAAAACTAAGAAACAGGAACCAAATGTGCACACATTTATAATATAAATGCTTCCTGGCTTGTTTCCCAATTTCCCAAGGACAGAGCAAAAGCCCAGCTCTCGGAATCTCAGGGTTAGGAGGATTCTTCAAGAGCATCTAATATACTCACTATTAACATTTCGATCCACCCTTAACTCTTAAAGAGAGTGAATTTATCTTGAATTCTAGAGATGGAAGTTTCCTATTTTAAAACTGAAGATTCACAAAGTTAACTTCTCATACACATGCAATGCAGTGTATGTGCTGGTATATAACTTGTCCCATCAGAGAAACCAGGTTCCAGACTCTCCTGCTCTTCTCTGGCCTTGCTCAGCTTATTGACCTTCCAGGGAATCTTCCATCTCTATGTTACAGATGTGGGTGATAGTACTAACTCAAAGGCTTGCTGTGAAAATATAAAAAGATAATACAAAGTCTATCAGAGTCCAGTACTTTATAGGTATACTCAAACAGTTTTTTCTTTGATACACCAAGTACAAGCACGATTAATACATTTTCAATTTTCATACTGGACCAAAAGGTCTAATATGCCTGCCTGCTCCTCCAACATACTTTGACAAAGCTGAATGACAGGATACAACACAAAAAAACTTGGCTTTCCTCCCATGATATTAATATGATTTCTTGTTTAACACTCCCTTGCAATGCTGCATATGTACAATGTTAACATTTAGATAAGGAAATGTCTACGTTTACCTGAGTTCTTTCCCTGCTATCAGTAATTATTTTTCTTTATGAATTCTCCAAATTTTTTCTTTAATAATTCTATTCTCAGCATACATTCTTTAAAAAGTCCACATTATTTTACTATACACATTTAATTACTGCATGAGACTTTGAACACAAAATATTCTAGTTAACAGGAACAAACACATTCTGCATGAAATTTTAGCAAATTCAGACAACCATTTAGGTCGACTTTAGGACTGGGCAAACACTAAAGAAATATTAAATTTGCCACCTTTCAAAGGCAGAAATTTTACTCTCCATAAAGGTCCTTACTGTCCCTTATTGAAGGGACCTATTAAAGAAAAACAAGAATTCTATTAAAGAACTTTAGCCCTGGCTGGTATGACTCAGTGAACTGAGCAGTGGCCTGTGAACCAAGAGGTCGCTGGTTCGATTCCCAACCCGCCTGGGGCCTGGGTTGCCGGCCAAGTCATACAAAAGGCAACTAATCAATGTTTCTCGCTCACATTGATGTCTCTCTCTCTTTTCCTTCCTCTAAAAACAAACAATAAAATGTTTTTTTAGAAAACGTTGTTAAAAAGAAAAATCTTTAAAACAAATGGAAACTCAAATTATTGGAGTTTATTAAATTTAAGTTTTTATATTTTATCTTTTCAAGTCAAGTCTACTTTTGTATCTATTTTCCTAAGGGATATTTGGTCTGAAGTTTTTGCCTGGCTTGGCTACCTCATAGAATGAGTTGGAAAGTGTTCTTCCCTCTTCCATTCTGGAAAGCATTTGTGAAGAATTGGTGTTTTCTTCCCTATGTATTTGGCAGAATTACCAGTGAAGCCACTTGGTTCTGGGCTTTTCTTTGTGGGACTTGTTTCTCAAAATAAATTAGGGAATTTTCAACTCTAATTCTTTTAATCCACAAGAAATTAAAAAGAGGATCACAATCCCAGGTAAGGGATTTCTTTGTCCCTGAATCAGACTGAGGAAGTTCCTTTCTATTCCTGGTTTGTTGAGTGTTCCTACCATGAAAGGGTACTGCATTTTGTTAAATTCTGTCTATTGAGACGCTCGTGTGGTGTCTGTCCTTTATCACTGTGGTATATGACATTTATTATTGTATGTTGAACCAACCTTGCATTCACGGGAAAAATCCCAGTTGGTCCTGGTGAGTAAATCCTATTTATATGTTGCTGGATTCTGTCTGCTAGCACTGAGTATGTTTGCATGTTTTCATGGAAGATATTGTTCTGTGGTTTCCATTTCTTGTACATTTTTTCACTTCAAAAAATATGGAACATTTCACATATTTGTGTATCACCCTTGCACGGGGACCTGTTAATCTTCTCTGTATCGTTCCAGTTTTAGTGCATGTGCCGCTGAAGCGAGCACACACGTACTGTTTGCCTGGTTTTGGTATCAGGGTTCCACTGAATGAGCTGACAAGTGTTCTCTCCTCTTCCATTTGTTTGGAAGAGTTTGTGAAGAGCTGATGTTAATTCTCCCATGAAGTATTTTGTGGAATTCACCAGTGAAGCCATTTGGTTCTAGGCCTTTGTTTATGGGTCTCTTAAAAGCAATTAGTAAAGTCCAACTCTAATTTCTTTAGTCTGTGAGAAATCACAAAAAGGAACAGAAGAAATTACCTTGCTAATGTTTTTGGTTGTTTTTAAAAAAAGGTAATTTTTAAAAAATTTTTAGAGTGGAAGGGAAAGAAAAAGAAAAACATCGCCCTGTTGCATGCATGCACCTGGACGGAGACTGAACCCACAACCCAGGCATGTGCCCTGGCCAGGAATCGAACCAGCACCCTTTCGCTTTGTGGGACGATGCCCAACCAACTGAGCCACACCAGTCAGGACTTTTAAAAAGGTGGTTTTTAAAAAGGCAGTGTGTAATAACAGCTGAGGCAGTCTTTCATTTAGGCTATCCATTCATCTATTTAAACTTTAAATCTAATGGGGTTTAGAAAACGTTAGGTTGTCTAATTTAATCCTCACAAGAACCCCAGGATATTCTATCATTCCCATTTGACAGAGTAGGAATTTAAGACTAAGAGAAGTTACACAAACTGTCCAAGGTCACAGTCAGACACATACAATAGTGTTTATGAGCAGGAACTCAGAAGTCATAATCTCTCTTCAACTATTTAATAGCTTGGCATATTGGGTGAATTACTCAGGTCGCTGAGCACTGGCCTGAGAACCAAGAGAGGTCACTGGTTCGATGCCCACTTGGGGCACATGCCTGGGTTGCAGGCCAGGTCCCCAGTTGGGGGCCAGCGAAAGGCTACAGATCCCTGCGTGTATTTCTCACACATTGATGTTTCTCTCCCTCCCTTCCCCTCGCTCTAAAAGTAAATAAAATTTTAAAAATAAATAAATAATCTCCAAATAATTTTCACAACCCACAGTCAAGCTTAATTTAAAAGTAGACATGGTACCGTGAAAAAGCAGTTGTCCCTTCCAACAGCCCCCAGGTAAGGTACACAGGAGACGATGTGGAAAGCAAAGCAGTTCAAACGCTGGCTGCCTACACTAGGCCTGCACTGGTGCTTACCAAACGTCCCTCCAGCCCCCTAAACTATCTGCAGGGCAAAGCGAACTCTAACTAAAAAGGATGCAATAGCCTGATTGCCAACACTGCAGCAACTGACTTCTGTCAAAACGTTCACCCGTCGTGGTCCTTGCAAGATAGTGTGTGAGTTGAAACTGCTAAGTTAAGATAGTACGGTGTGAAGGGACGCCGACACCCATCTTCAGAGAAGTCAGAAAATCTGCCTGTGGTAGGGCGTGTGCACTGCCTTCCACGGTTCGCCCCGGACTTGCGCTGCTCCCGGGCCGGAGGCTCCACTGCACACGGGCTGGAGCCGGGACAGCTCCCCAGAGCTCTCCACCTCTGCTCTAAGGTCAGGACAGCAAATGGACGACAAGGCGGGGATGCTGCTCACGGTCCTCGCACACTGCTGGGAAACAAAGACTAGGGTACAGAGCGACTTTAAAGATCAACACAACTCTCCTTTAAAACTAAAAAATAAACTCCTCATTCAAAAACCAAGCCAACGTTCCATTCCTCACGCCGATGTCAAGGAACTGAACTGTGTGGCTCACGCGTCCTCCCCGCCCTTCAGCTCAGCTGAACTTCCCTCAACCAGCGTCCACTTGTGTCCCGCACCACGTCACCCCCACTCCCGGAAACGGGACCCTACGAACCAACGCTGAGCGCGCCAGCAGGGTGCTAGTCAGTGCTCAATTCACTGCAGTCCCTTCCCACCGTGCAGTTTGGGTGCACCAGGCTTCACCGTCCTGTTTTATATACACCCCCGTCCAAGCCCAGCAACCCCACCGGGGATTATACCCATTACGTGGGGAGCACCGCGGTACAAAAGGTAAGCAAATTGCCCAAGTTCACTGTTCACACAGCAACAAATGGCGGATGAACGACCCGAACCACGGCCTCGATCTTAACCAAACTCAACCTTAACGCCAAAAGTGCCTAGCCGTCGACTACAGTCCCAACCTGATCAAAAAACCCATCGCGTGACCTTGGGCCAGTCGCTTGCTTCACAGCCCTGGGCCAGTTCCTCACTGTGGAACGACCCGCCCCACGGCGAGCTCCAGTGCTTTCCTGCTTTGCGTGTCGGGTGAATTTCCGATTGGATTACTCCCCACCTCAGAACAGGTGAAAATGTTCAGACTTAAGTTTTTCAACCACCGCGTATACTAGTACATTCTGCATACTCTTCGAGATGCTAGGTTGCCGTCAGTCCTCGCTTTGCGGCTCTATTTTCAAGTACCGAACCCCTAATATTAATCATAAATTCTCTCGATCCGATAACCCCTTTCCCCACTACCAGGGTTATCGACTAGGCCGATTCCACCCCAGACCTTTACCCGGTTTACTCCAGTCCACCTCTCGGCTGCCCAAGCAGCCAGCAAAAGGCCTAAGAAACCTCGAGAAGCAAAGCCACGGGCAGAAACTGGCTTTCCCTGAGGTCACGGGAGCGAGGCTCCAGGGCACCTGCCACGCCTCCCGACCCCAGCGGCGCGGCCTGGGCTTAGATCCCCAACCAAGACGGTCCAGGCTCGGGCCTAGCCCCTCACGACCGGCGCGTGGGCCACAGCCTGAGCCCTCAAAACCTAGTCCTACCCCTCGGCCCCGGACCCGTCCGACTCCTCGGCCGCGGCGCCATGCACCCAGGCCCCTGGGGTCCTCACAGGCCCGAGGAGAAACGCAGGCCTCCCCCGCCTCACCTCGAACCTCCCGGGGCCCGCCGACAACGCCCGCGCCTCCCCCACGACCGCACACCTGGCGCCGCGCTGCAGGGGAGACAGCGGCACAGGAGGCCCGACCGTCACGTGCTACAGAGCGAAGAGGCCTAGGCGACCGCTGCTGCCGCGCGAGCGATCGAGCGCCGCCGCACGAAGTCCAGCCCTGCCTCCGCCCCTTGCTCCTGAGTAGCTCCGGCTAACGCAAAATCCCGCCCCCCGCGGCAGTCCCGGAATGCGGTTGGTCAACGTGGTCATCGCTCTAATCACCTTCCCATACGCCCCCTAGGGCTATTCTTCGTGGAGTGTGGAGATTGGCTGGGAGTGAGGCAGGAAGTACCTGTTGGTTGGGCGGGAGGGGCGGGGGCGGGCCACAGCGGGTAGGGAACCGCAGGCGCGCGCCCTGGGGCGGGGCTGGCCCGGCAGACGTTTCCGCGCCCTGTTGACCTGGTGCCTTAATGGGCGGGCTGCCGGGCATTCATCCCAACCCCCGTCGTGTCGATCTCTTGGGTTTTGAACCCTGGCCCCCGGCCCTGCATACTGTTCCCTTCGTTGAGAAGGCAAATGGCTAGCGGTAGAAAGGATGAGAGGTCTGGCGTGCCTTCGGGTAGGGCCAGTTCCCCCGGCTGCGAGTGCGAGTCCCCGAAGGGGCGCTTGTGGAACCCGTACGGGCTTCCTCCGCCGAGCCCGAAGTCGCCTTGCGCAGCCCTGTGTAAACCACCCGTCACCGTTCCAGCAGAGCCGTCGCTCTGGGCCTAGGAGCCTGTGGCTGCGACTTTACCCAATATAAACTAGAGTCTAAAATACTGTAATTCAAGGTTTTTTCAACTTTCAGTTTGTAATGTATCCTGAAGTAAGATTGGGCATAAGGTCACAGAGACACACAAGATTGAAAGAAAAGGATGGTGCCTTGGAAAAAGATGTCAAACATACCACTACTTTAAACCTACTTTTAGCACATCTTCAGTTTTCAATGTGCCTAGAACCTCAGAAAATGGAAGTAGCTAAGGTTTTCTTAGACCTTTTTTTTAGGTTAAGGTTTTCTTAGTCCTGCTCTGTCTTGCATTTGGTTGTATACCCAAAGGCTGACTCCTGGGGTGAAAAAACTAGAATCAGTAGATGGATCGTTAATCCGAGGACCAGCTTTATTCCCCTCTGCCACCTAGAAGGGGGGAAAAAAGAGTCAGAGTTTGGTGTTTGCACGAGTTCAGTATTCTCTAACTCTCAGCCCCACGATTTGTGTAAGGGAATTTTGCTTTTCTGTGTACATGGGGAAGTGGATTGTTTAACGTACAGTAATATTCTGGATGGCACCTGTTCCAAACAATGTGCTTAAAATATAGTTACAGCCCTGTTGGCGGGGCTCAGTGGATTGGGCATCATCCCCCAAGCGGAGGGGTCACCAGTTTGGTTCCCTGAAGCAGCACATGTCTGGACTGCAGGTGCGGTCCTGCACATCAATGTTTCTCTCCCCCTCTCTCTCAAAATAAATAAATAAAACCTTTTTTAAAAAATGTAGTTACAGGCCCTGGCTGGTGTGGCTCTGTGGATTGAGTGTCAGCCTGAGAACCAAAGGGCCTCCAGCTCAATTCCCAGTCAGGGCACACGCCTGGGTTTGAACCAGGTCCCCAGTAGGAACCATGTGAGAGGCAAACACACATTAATGTTTCTCTCCCTCTCTCCTTCCCTCCCCCTCTCTCTAAAAAGAAATAAATAAAAATCTTTAATGAAAAACCCCTGGTTGGTGTGGCTTGGTGGGCTGAGTGCCAACCTGTCAACCAAATCCTAGTTGGGGCACATGCTTGGGTTGCAGGTCAGGTCCCCAGTTGGGAGCAGGCAAGAGGCAACCTATTCTTGTATTTCTGGCACATAGATGTTACTCTCCCTCTCTTTCTCCCTCCCTTCTCCCTCTCTAAAAATAAAATCTTTCTTAAAATGTAGTTACAGGAACTGCATATGTGAGCAAAAGAGCTGTTCCAGCAAAAAAGGTGTATGCTATAATATGGAGTAGTACTTGACAGAATTTAACAGAGTTTTGAATTGAGAGGATCTGCCTTCACCCAAAATGGACAGGAAAAGAGGTAAAACTTGAGCTAGACAGGATATGCAGGATTTCTACAGATGGAGAGTTGGAGGAAGGCTTCTTTAGATGAGGGAACAGCGTATGCAAAGGCAGGAAAATAAGTATGCATGTGCTTGGGGACACCATGTACGAGGGTGTTTGGGGGTGTTTGGGCTGACGAAGGGTGTTCGCGAAAGTGATGGCAGGTCAGCTCCAGAGTGGGGTTAGGGGCAGGCCTTGAAGACCTAGCCAAGGAGCTTGCAGGGTGCTAGTTTAGATTTTAGATTTGGGTCATGATTTAGATGTTTATGAAACATTATTTTAAGATTATTCCAGAGGGTCTGAAAGACAGAATAACAGTTATAAGGCCCGTTTGGAAGCCACTTTTTGCAGCTCGTTAAAGGGCAGGATTAGGAATGCCAGACCTATGGAAACAAAAGTATTGAATGTCAATGCCGAAAAACGGTCACCTGGACTCAGGCTAAGGAAAGAGGAACCAAAGCGGATACTGAGCGTGTGAGCCTGGGTGCCTAGGGGTGAATTGTAGAGCACCCCAACATAGGGAATTCCAGTCAGGCTGATCCTGGGAATCCTGGGTCTGGGCCCAAGACAGAGCAGGGCTGGAGAACCTGCCAAAGATCCTGCTAGGGATTTTCCAGCTGAAGCCTAATGTCCTTCAAAGGAGGAAGCCAAGACAAATGCAAGAACAAGAATAAGATTTCTTTTTTTTTCCTTTTTCCTTACAAAATTGAAAGCAGTGCCTGTTTATTAGTTATGGAAATAATCATGGTAGACACTCAGTTCATCCTGTTCATAAGCCTGTCAATCCAATCCCTTCTGGAGAAGAGAATTTGCAGGCAATAGAAATTTGAAGGTTTTCCAACAGTATGGATCTCATGAATCAGATCCTCTGTGCAGATGATGCCACATTCACCACGAGATGGAACAATCTAAGTGCTATCTGTAAGGGCAATTCACTTCTTGTTGATTTTGCCTTAACCACCCGTGTAGATCCACCCATTTCTCACTTTGGCTTGGAGTAGCCCCTGCAGTGTATGGTTCCACAATCCTCAGCATGTTAACTGAAGCTTTGTGGAGCTTACAACATTGAAGAGCCAGCGAAGGCACAGAAGCTGCAACATCGTTCAGACCTTCTGGGCTCACACTGTTGATCCCTGTGATCCTGATGAGGAGTGCTCTTTAGGGTCCTGCATGGAAGATGCCCACATTTCTTGCCATCCTCACCATCCGAATCTCAGTTCTATCTTTGCCCCTCTGCCTATATTCCTGTGACAGTGCTTAGCTTTTTATAGACAAGCTTCCTCCTTGCCTCTTGAAGAATCTCTTTGGGCAAACTTCAATCTCAGACACTTGATCTTCAGCTCTATGAAATTCCTCCCCCTTTTCTTAAGGGTTTGCTTTTGTGTTCTACACTTTCCATCATTTCAGCTTGAAAAAGGCATGACCTTTCACGTTAATACCAGAGGTACTGTGAGGTACTAGAATATTTCACTAAAAGTACTAATCAGCCCTGGCTGTGTTGACCTGTAAACCTAAAAGTCATTGGTTCGATTCTCCATCAGGGCACATGCCTGGGTCACAGGCCAGGTCTTCAGTCAGGGCAGGTGCAAGAGGCAACCGGCTGATGTTTCTCTTGCACATTAATGTCTGTCTCTCCCTCTCTTTCTCCCTCCCTTTCCCTCTCTCTGAAAGTAAGTAAATAAAATATTTCATTATTTTTTTTTATTTTTAGACAGAGGGGAAGGGAGGAAGAGAGGGAGAGAAACATCAATGTGCTATTGCATTTCACACGCTCCTTATTGAGGATCTGGCCCACAATCCAGGCATGTGCCCTGACTGGGAATTGAACCAGCGACCCCTTGGTTCAATCCACTGAGCCACACCAGCCAGGGCTAGTAAAGAAAATCATTTTTTTAAAATGCCCAAACTAGCATGACTCAGTGGGTTGGGAATCGTCCTGCAAAGTGAAAGTTCACCTGTCAGGACACGTGCCTAGGTTGTGGGCCAGGTCCCTGGTTGGGCATGTAAGAGGCAAATGATGGACGATTCTCCCTCACATCAATGTTCCCCTCCCTCCTTTCCCCTCTCTCTGAAAATAAATAAATAAAGTAAACCCTTTGAAAATAAAAAAGGTACTAATCATTTCATAGGTCTTAGATGTAGAAGGTGTGGGAGATTTCGTGGAATGTATTTGGACCTTATAATCTACAAAATGGTTTTCAAAATAAACTATTTTTATCAATTTAAAAATGTACACATTCTTTGGCCCAGCAATTCCACCTCAAGATTATATCTGTATCTTTTTCCAAGTAGGTATATAGACAGGTGGAATACATCCACATACTGTACTTTTGTTTAAAAATATACATAATGATGTGTATTGCAACATTGTTTGTAGTACCTAAATCTTAGAAACAATCTAACCTACTGTTATGCCAAACAGGATCTGACCACTTGGCAGGTGTCAATCAAAAGAACACGCCAGGTTGATTTTATAAGTGGGAACTGTATTGCATGCTGGCAAGCAAGGAGTGCACTGGGGGTTATTCCCTGAGCAATGCTTCCCTGAGAACAAAAGATCACAGCGTATTATAGGGCCAGTTGCTTACCTCACAGCATGTTGAGGTACCTTCGGGGTGAGCATGCGCAGTTAGCAGGCATGGCTCTCCGTACATTGCATGTACAGAAAATGGCAGAGATTTTAGTATTATAATGAGAAAAGTTCGCACCAAGGCATCAAAGTGTCCTCTGGTCAGTTTCAAATGGTCTAGGGTGGATTTCTAGCAGTTTTCTTGTCTTTACCTTCCTGCCCTGAAGGCAAGCTAGTAAGTTGTTAGTAATCAATAAATGGAACAAGTTTAGCAAATGTTTAGGTAGTTGCAAAGGCTTTCTGCTAGTTTTTCTTCTTTTAAGATTTTATTTCTTTTTAGAGTGAGGGGGAAAGAAGGAGAACAGGAGAGAAACATCAACATCTGGTTGCCTTTTGCACACTCCATACTGGAGACCTGGCCCACAACCCCAGGCATGTGCCCTGTCTGGGAATCGAGCCCACAACCCTTTGGTTTGCAGGCCAGCACTCAACCCACTGAACCACACCAGCCAGGGCTTTCTCCTAGTTCTTAACCCTTCTGTGTCAGCTAAGTCGGCTACACTACCAACAGAGAGAACTGGTTAAATAAAATAGGAGTCATCCACGTAACGGTTCTGCCCCATTGGAAAGCATGGGGTAACCACCTGTTTGTGCTGTTATAAAACATTCAGAGTTCTGTGAAAAAAAGTATGTTTCCTGTCATGTTGCTAAGGGAGATATATGATCATAAACAGAAACTTGGACAAACAAGTTTCCTGGAAAGATGCATGAGAAATTGCCAAGAGTGGCTGATGCTGAAGAAGGGGCTAACGCTTTGGAAATAAAAAGGAGAAGTTTTTTTTAACATGTGTATTTTATTTTTTCAATAAAGAATTGACTACGTTTCTTCTTTTGTGCTTATTTTTCAAAAAAGATAGTATATGTAAAACCCATTGTAAACAAAATTATTGACCAATTTGTCCTTCCTATGTAGCTAATTCTTTTTTAAAAACTTTTAAATTTATTGGTTTTATAGGAAGAGGAAGGGAGAGAGAGAAACAGCGATTTGTTGTTCCATTTAGTTATGCATTCATTGGTTGATTCTCATATGTGCCTCAACTGTGGCATCTTTGGACGATGCTCTAACCACCTGGGTACCCGGCCTCCAGTTGCTTCTTATAAATTAACTCGCCTCCACCCCACCACAAAGCTGTCCTGATCCTTGCTCATCCCCCCCCTCCATTGCGGGAAGGAGACAGTGTGCACACAGCCAGAGGGAGCACCCTATATCCTCAACCAGTCCTTTTTTATTGGCTGGGTCAGTAATAGTCATTTCTCTGTACCCACACTAATCTGGCCTCATCAAGTCAAATTGATAGGCAAAATTGATAGGGAAGGAAAGTATGTCATTATGTTTCTTCCATTACAATTTTTATTTTTAAAATATTTTTAAAATTTATTTTAAGAGTGAAGGGAAGGAAGGGAAAAAGAGGGAGAGAAACATCTGTGTGCAAGAGCTACATCGATTGGCTGACTCTTGCATACCCCCAACTGGGGACCTGACCTGTAACCCAAGCATGTGCCCTGACCAGGAATCGAACTGGTGACCCTTCAGTTCACCAGCCAGGGCTTGTTATTTTTGACATTCATAAACCATCTATTTCTTCCTTTGTGAACTATTCATGTCACTTGTCCATTTTTGTATTACAGGTTTTGTCTTTTTCACGTTGTTTGCAAGAAAACTGCATGCATGAGGATTATCTACTGTAATTTTTGTCCCCCAGTCTAAGAACTTTTCATCTGAGACCACTTTTGGTTATAAGGAACAGAAACACATTGTGCTCACGGAAAGTACAAAGGGCTACCAAAGAACCCGGGGAGAGGAAAAGGAATATTGCCCGGCCTTGTGCCTTCTGGAGCTGGGAACTGGCATGGAGAAGGCTTTTCCTGGCTTTCAGAGCCGCCTGGCCTCGTGCATGGGCTCCATCCTCCTCCCTCTCTCATCAGGCACCTCCACTCACCACCCTCTGATAAGGTGAAGCATGCCTGCCAGCGCCATGCCTGACTGGAGGTCCCCACACAGCGCACAGGACTAATGTGTCCCTAAACCCCTTCGGCTGGGGAGCCTCCTCCCAACTACTGGAAGGCAGTTGGCAGCCTATCTGCTGCGTCTTCTGGTTGAGGTCTCCCCCAGCACCCCATCCTCTGGCTCTAGTCTGCTCTCCTGGACTGCTCCTCAGCCACTGTCACAGGGCCTCCCTGCGCCCTGGGTTTAGATGTCCTATATCCTCCACCCCACAGTCTGGAAATTCAGCTCTCTTGTACAGTTCCAGGATTTTGGTAGTGCATACTACATAACCATGTAATTGCTACATAATGGAGAAATGGAACTGTACATTTTCATTTTCCCTACATTTTCCCTACCCCAGAAGTTGCCTCTGAAGTTCTTTCTTTCCCTCTGACACCAAATATGTGCTGTCTTCTGACACCACTTCTATCAAGTCAGTTAAATCCAGACACTAATGTTAACCTAAAATTAAGAAGCCAAAATGAGTGGCAACAAGCATTTATTTGGGATAAAAGAATTGTAATTCGGAAAGCCCAGATTCAGGCAGAAATCCAATTAGTGTCCTGATTACAGGGCGAAGGCAAGGGGATTTTCTGAAAAGAGAAATAATTACATGAAAAGGAGAAAGAATTCCTCTAGGTGCCGACGGGCTGAGCTCTTGGCGCTACCTGATGGGTAACTGATCATCTTCAGAAAGAGCGTCCAGAATCATCAGTCCTTTTGGTCAGGACGTCTGCTGGTTTTATACGTAAGCGTTTGTAAGACGTTGTTGGTTTGGCCCAGTCCAAACGGCCCAAAGTTTCAAGGAGCAAGATGTCCGAGGCATTTCCACTGGAAGGGTGGTTCCAGCTCCACTCCGGTATGGCCCCATATGTCATTTCACGCTGACTGCTCAGAGGGAGTGTCAGATTCCAAAGGTTTAAGGACTCAGCCCCATAAGACTGCCCCCACAGCAGATGCCGGCTGCAAATGGGGGGCCTAGGCTACCCACATGTTGGCATTTAGGGACCCACCAATAATCAGCTCATGGTTGCATAAACACAGGTGTGATTATTAGGAATTCATTATGCCTAATAAAAGATACTCTTTTCACTCAGGAAATTCCAAGGGTTTGTCCTGTGCCAGGAACCAAGGACAAAGACCCCAGTCCATCCCCACCACCAGCTTCAGGCAAAAACTGACCTGCTTTCTGTTACTGTAGAAAAGACTGATCTTTTTCTAGAGCTTCATGTAAATGGAATCATACAGTATGGTTAAAGAGAAAATAAAACCACAGGCCCAAAATGGTGTCACTCATGCTAAAAGCCCATGACACCAAACTTAGACTTTAATACCTGTTCTAATTGCAGTTTCCACCTCTCCCAGAAACATAATTTTAGTCGCCAGTATGGAATTGTCTGTCCGAGAACCAGTAATCTGTCACACAGACACCCACCACCGCCCCCATGGAAAGAAGAGGCACTCAGCGGGGTAAAAACCCTTCCCCCTCTTCCCTGAAGAAAAGGTGCCTTGGCCCCAGAATAATCCTTTCTTTTTTTTTTAATTTTAATAACTCCCTCACCCGCCCTCCTTCCTATAAAATCCTTCCACTTTGTACCACTCCTTGAAGTGCCCTGCTAGTTGCTAGATGCGACGTTCTGGAGAATGGCAATTTTACAGTGTATTTTATACATTAGACTCAAAGAGGAGGTGTAAGGAGTTACACGAAATCCACCGGTGGTAAATTAAGCCGGGGGGAGTGAGGTAGGGGGAATCTATGGGATTGGATAAAAAGAAGGAAGAGAAATATACTTCTTTTATTTTTTTTAATTTTTATTTATTGATTTTAGAGAAAGAGGAAGGGAGAGAAAGAGAAGTATTACATGTATTCTTTGGTTGATTTTGGTATGTGCACTGACCGGAATCAAACCCACAAAACCTTGGGGTACCAGGTCATACTCTAACTGAGCTACTGGAGCTACCCGGCCAGGGCACACAGTTTTTTACACAGGTAGGTGCCCAGTTAACATTCACTATCCAGCGATAGTTAACACTTACAGTACAGAGGTGGTGGAGGGGGCGGGGACAACCAGCAGTGGTGGTCTCCTGTGCTGGTGGAAGGCTTTGCCCTGAGGGCTAGGGAGATTACCCTGCCCTTTCTAAGGTGTGTTTTCTTAGATGCAAAAAGACAGTAGCTTTTATTTCTTTAATTTTAGGGAGAGGAGAAGGGAGGGAGATAAACATCTCTGTGCAAGCTGTCTCTACCCAGGCAGTGCCACTACCAGGAATCGAACCAGTGACCTTTAAGTTCACAGGACAAAGCCCAACTACTGAGCCCCACCGGTCAGGGCAGGCACCTTGCTTCTCCATCCAGCGCTGCTGCAGGCAGTTCACACTGCATGTCCCAGGACCTGCTCCTTTTCTGGCTAGCATTTTGGCTCAATAAAACCTTTCTTTGAGAAAAGCTTTCACCCATGAAAGCTTCTGTTTAACACCTCACATAGTTTTCTTAAACATTACTGAAATATGATTTACATGCCACAAAGTTTGCCCGCTGTAAGTAAAAGATCCAGTGATTTTTAGTGCATTTATGGAATTGTGCAGCCATTACAGCAACCCAATTTTAGAATATCCCCGCCACCAGAAAGGCCCCGTGGTCCATTTGCAGTCAGCTCTCAGTCACCCCAGGCAGCCACTACGCTGCTTTCTCCCTCTACTGACCTCCCTTTTCTAGGTGTTCCATTCAAACGGAATCGCACCACGTGTTCTATGTATTCGATTTGTCTCACTCAGACTGTTTTTGCGGTTTATCCACGCTGTAGCACCAGCCTGGAACTCATTCCTTTTTATTACTGGCTAATACTCCATCACATGGAGAGACCACACAGTTTGCCCACGAGACAGTGGGTGGACACTCGTCCGGCATCCAGCTGTCAGCGGTAATAGGTCAGACGCGGTGAACATTTGTACACAGGTCTTTATATGGGCACGTTTCCATTTCTTTTGAGCAACACATAGAAGTCGAATTACTGACTTGTATGGTAAGTTTACGTTGACTTTTAAAGAAAATGCCAAATTATTTCCCGAAGTGGTGGCTCTATCCTGCACTCCCAGAGCAGGGCGGAGGGTGTCGGTCGTTTTTGCCAGTGTCACCGACACTCACTCTTGTCTGCCTTTCTGATTAGAGCCGTTCTCAGGGTGCGCTGGGGCGGCTGCGGCGCCACTTCGGTTTGTCCCGAACCAGTGAGCACGCCCTCTGTCGGCGACACCTTTGGTGTCTGCAGCTGCCCCGGGCAAAAACACCGCGGACTCTCGCTGCTCCCACCCAGAGTTCAGCAATATTCCATGGATAAGGCTTTTCTTTTTTTAGAGGTTATATGTATTTATTTTTAGACAGGGAGTAAGAGAGGGAGAGAAACATCAACGTGTGGTTGCCTCTGGGCGCCCCCAGCTAACGACCTGGCCCACAACCCAGGCACGTGCCGGGATTGGGAATCCCACCCGCGACCCTTCGGTGTAGAGCGCCCGCCAATCCGCTCAGTTCACCAACACAGCCAACATGAGGAAGCCTGGAGCTCCTGCTGCTGTGAGGGTGTTTATGGAGGCTCTATTAATCCTCAACTCCGTTTCTAGCCCCTCTCCCTTCTCCAGAAAAGGGGGGCGGGGCTGAAGCTCCAAGCTTCTTTCTAATCACGGCTTGATCTTGCTGGTGACCAGCTCCACTCAGGAGCCAACCTGGAGTCACCTCTTTAAAACAAAAGCATTTCTATGACCTGGGAAATTCTAAGGAATTCAGCGATTCCGGTCGGCAACAGGGGTCGAAGACAAAATATCAGAACAAAAGATACTGCTAGTGCCCTTATCACTTAGGAAATTCCAACCGTTTCAGGGACTCCGTGCCAGGGACCCAAGGCAGAGGCCGATCTGCAGGCTGTGTTATCTCATAGCACCCATAGGGCAGGGGGAAGGGCTCTCACTTGTAGCAGAGTGCTGAGGGCCCACTGCTGAGTGTGAAGGGAGAGCCGGTGTTGGCAGCCACAACGGTGGCTATGGGACAGGCAGGGGGCACCAACCGAGGCCAAACCTCAGGGCACGTGACGCGCAACAGGACGCAGATGCAGCCTGACTGCGTCTGCCCGCAGCAGAGAGCGGAAGCTCCTCTGCAATGTGCAAATGCAATGCTTGTCCCAAGACGGGATCCTGGACTGGAAGGACAAAAGCATTGCGGACGTTGTCAGCTAACTAATTAAACCGAAGTATGGATGCTCAGTTTAAGTATCGTACCAATATAAATGCATAAGGTTGATAACTACTGTGTTTAAAGGATAAAGGAACACACTGAGGTGTTCGTGGGCGAAGGGCCGCGACGTTTGTGAATGGTTCAGAAATGACCGAGGGAATGGGACACACACAGCGCCACCTGCAGGGGATCTGGATGAAAGGTGTGCATGTGTTCCCTGTACAACTTAAAGTTCACAACTCAAAAGAAAGACAGGCTCTCACAATTTCAGACAACTGTTTAGATCAATGATGAGAACTCATTTAAAAGACAACTGCCCAGCATGGGTGTCCCACCTTTTGGCCACACGGGAAGAGGAGCTGTTGTCTTGGGCTACACACTAAATATACAAACACTAACAAAAACTGATGAACGAAAAACAAGTTTTTAAGTAAATTTATGATTTTGTGTTGGGCCACTTTCATAGCCATCCTGGGCTGCGTGCCGCCCCTGGGCTGCGGTTGGACACCTCTGGACTCACTTTAGAGATTATTTTGGAAGTTAAAAGGCCAGAAAATGATTCTGATTTCTGCAGAAAGCCTGAGACTTTAACAGGCACCTGTGTAAAAAAGAATTATTTGGGATAAACTACACCATGAGTTAATCACAACATTAACCCACCACATACAGTTGTTTAAATGCCTGTAACATAAACCCACTATACATTTATTTACAGCTCTCATACAAATATAACATCATAATAAATTTATGAATTACCATAAAACAGAAATATTCAAATTAACACTGAAACAGGGTAACAAAAAATGTCTTTCTGCTGAAAATAAATGCTCTTTAACCCGAGTGCTGGTCCCCATGCCCCAAGGCCGATGTTTCAAAGTTCAGCTGACACCCACCTCTGCCGGGCAAGGGCTGGACATGCATTTTCTATCCCCTAGTCCCTCTGTTTGTTTGTGGGTTTTCTTTTTGTTTTTGTGGAAATATTTTTACTTAATTTTAGAGAGGGGGAAGGGCAGGAGAAAGAGAGAAAAAGATCCATGTGTGGTTGCCTCTCGTGCGCCCCCTACTGGGGGCCTGGCCCACAACACAGGCATGTGCCCTGACTGGAAATCAAACCAGTGACCCCTTGGTTTGTAGGTCAGCACTCAATCCACTGAGCCACACCAGCCAAGGCCCCTAGCCACTCTTCGGATGACTGTGAAATCTTCCATTTGGAGAGGAGCTCAGCACTCCAGCCTGCCTGTTGCTCTCTCCTTAGCCTCTGCCGCTCAAACCCAGGGCAGATTCTCAGGCTCTGTGGTGCTTCCTGAAGGTGGTTATCTGGAGCACATTAATGTTTTTCAGATTTTTTTCTTAAAACAGAATGTTTAAATATATTTTTTAGATTACTGCAGATTCCAAAGAACTGCACAGAACTAACTTTAAGGCACAATGGGTAGCAAGGAATCCAGAAGAGGCCCTGGACAGGAAGCTCACTGAACCACATCAGCTGAGGCTAAAGCTTTTCTTAAAAAAGAAAAAAAAAATGGTATTGGTGCAAGAATAGACTGATGGAAGAGAACAGGGAGCCCAGGAAGAGTCACAGTTACATGAAGGACAGACACAATACTCACTAGGGGTGAAGGCCACTCTTGTCTATAAATGGCACTGGATTAACTCGATAGCTGTATGAAAAAAAATGGACTCTTACCTTGCACTATAAACAATAATTAACTCAAAATGGAACAGAGACCTAAGTGTAACATAAAGCTAAAAAACCGCAGAACATCCAGAAGAAAACAGAGGAGAAAATGTTAGTAATTCTAGGTTTGGCAGTGAGTTCTTAAATAGGACCCAAAAAGTTATGTAGTTTTGCATAAACTACAAAATTGTAAAAATTAAGATCTTTTAGTAAAAGGCAAGCCATAGGAGCATTTGAGATCTCACTCCCTGGCTATATTGTCAGTTTGGCTCAAATAAATTCATAAAAATTCTCTACAGGTTTGGAAGTTTCTTGCATCAACAATTACTTGGCATAGAGTGGCAGGATTCCAAAGAAGCCCGCCTAGGACCACCCTGTGCACCCGGCCGCTGCTGCTGGGCACCGGCAGGGGCCCACTGTGCCCCCCTCCCTCCCGCTTTGCATCGGGTGAAAGTGGATGAGTTTTCTCTAGAAATTCCCAGCCTCTTTGCTTTAAGTAGCAGGCCGCGACTTTATTTGAGCTGTCCTTAGAAAATCCTCAAGGTGGATACGGTTGGGATAACCCAGGGAAAGGGAAAAAACAGACAGCTGCTTTAGTTTCAGTCTTTCAATTGGATTGCTTACCAAGAGTCTGACCAAATCTTTGTTTGCCAAATGACAGACTGACTCTCTTCAGCTGCAACAGAGAAAGGACACTTGCTTCCCCAACCTGAATGGCCAGCGGGGTAACGATAGCTGTTCAGATCTCCCAATCTGGAGTGGTGGGGATGGGTGCCAGCAGTCATCGGGGGAAGTAATGCAGCTGATCCCAGAGAGGCTGGTGGGGCTCCCGGGGAGGGGTCCAAAGGCCCTGGAATAGGTTCTCCATGAGAGAGGGTCCCAAAGAGAGGCCTGTGCCTTGGATTCTGGGGGCATCTGGTGCTGTTACTGGCCCTTGCTTGGGTATTCTTAGGTGACTGAGAATCTTTGTGGATTTGCCTTGTGGATAAAAGGAAGAGTTTCTGCCAGGGCCAGAAGTGGTACTACCGGGAGATGCACCACACTGGCTTGTCTGAAGATGTGCACGCACAGGCTGGCTTTCCCCAGAAGTTTGCTCAGATGCTATAGGCCTCAAAGCGAACGTGGGAAATTGTGCCTCCCAGGCCAGCAAGGCCATGACGGTCTGCCTCCCGCTGGTCCTCGGATGGCCAAATTGAGGGTCCTTTGATCCTTCAAAATTAATTCCTCAACACACGGTTAGAAAAATCTGGTATAAAATTAGGCAGAATGAGTGGGGGAAAAAGCCATTAGAGACTGTCTTAGAACTTACAAAGGACCTCTCCCCTAAACTAAAACAAAACTACATAAAAGCATTTAGATAAATGGATCAAACAATGAAGCCATTTCGAGGTCAACCCATTTCTCAGAGGCACTGAAAACAGCTGTCCTTATTTCTGGGGGCAAAGGTCATCTGACTTGTCAAGGGGAGAGAAAACTGTAAAAGGGCTCCAAAACGAAATTCAGATACAATTATTCTGTGTCTGTGTGAGTCCATATACATATGTTGTGAATGTGAAATAACTTTCTACCTGTGGATAGTATTATTAAAATCAGTTTAACGCCCTGGCTGGTATAGCTCAGTGGACTGAGCGTGGGCTGCGAACCCAAGGGTTGCCAGTTCGATTCCTAGTCAGGGCACATGCCTGGGTTGCAGGCCAGGTCCCCAGTGGACTCCACGTGAGAGGCAACCACAAATTGATGTTTCTCTCTTTCTCCCCACCTTCTCCTCTCTCTAGAAATAAATAAATAAAATCTTTAAAAATAAAAAATAAAATAAATAAAATCAATTTAAAGGCAAGAGCTTGTAAAAATAGGGGATTCTAAAACTCTCAGGCCCTGGCTGGGTAGCTCAGCTGGTTAGAACATTGTCCAATATGCCAAGGCTGCAGGTTCAAACCTCAGTCAGGGCACATATAAGAATTAACCAATGAGTGCATGAGTAAGTGGAACAACAAATTGATGTTTCTGTCTCTTTCTCCCTCCCTCCCTCCTTAAAATCAATAAATAAAAATTTTAAAAAGGAAACTGCACATGGTAATAAAAAATAAATAAAAGCAAAACTTCTTAGAAATATAGAAACTGACTCAAATACTTTTCAAGTTCAAGTGATCTGAGATTAATCCATAGTAAATAAAAGTTAAATAAAAGGGGGAAAAAGCTAACTTAAGTTTGTCAGTTTAAGTAAAACAGACATGTCTTTATTTTACCTGGGTTTACAAAAATAAGCCAATATTAATAACCGCCTTCTAAGTTTGTGAAAAATGTTTCCAGAGGTTATAAGATGTTCAAGCTAAAGAATGCTAATTGATGATTTCTTAGTTTTCACTAGACATTGAGATTTTAAGGGTTAAATCTCAATATATGTAAGAAAGTGTCCAGAGTACATCACATGGGTAAACAGTGGTTGTAAATGAAACTAATAATGGGGGACTTCCAGTCAAGATGGCGCGTAGGCAGACATGGCTCACCTCTTTGCACAACCACATCAAAATTACAACTAAAATATTGAACAACCATCGCTCAGAACCATCAGAAATTGAGTTGAATGGAAGTCTGACAACTACAGAATTAAAGAAACCATATCCATCCCGACTGGTAGGAGGGGAGCAGATGCGGAACAGGCTGGTCACTCACCCAAGTGCAGTGGATAAAAATTCGAGAAGGGTACCTCAGGAGCAAGGAGTCCCAGCCTCACACCAGGACCCCCAGCCCAGGGTTCCAGTGCCAGGAAGATAAGTCTCCCCAACTTCTGGCTGAAAAAACCAGAGGGAATTGAGTTGGTGGAAGAAACTTCTGAAGCCCCAAGCAGTTCCTCCTAAAGAACTCACACACGGACTCACCTAAACAGACTCACTCCCTCTGGGCTCCAGCACCCACTGGGGTAGCAGCTTGAAAGGCACCAGTGGTATTAAGGGAGGAATTGAAGTGTCTGGCATCAAGGTGAGCAGAGACCATTGTCACTTTTTTAAACCCTCCACCAACAGAATTGGCAAGCTCGTGCCATAATGAGACTCCATCAACCTGGCCAACACTGTGTGATCCGCCTTGGAGAACCCCAGAGACTCTGCCCCACCCATCTTTACCAGTTCACCCAAGCTGCTTTTCCATATGAATGGCTGGTCTTGGCTGATGCAGCCAAGACCTCCTAAATCCTCTCAAACAAGCAGTGGCTGGTCTTGTGAGCCCCAGGTCCAGTACTACCAGCAGCCATCAGATTGCTTAATAGCTCAGGCAGGGTGGCCCCAGGAAAACACTGGTGAGGGCTGACTTTGAATTGCACCACTGGGGAGAACCCCAGGGCCAGTGCACACAGTAGACAACTACAGACCATGTTGGAGCACCACCACCTGCCCCTGCACAGCTGATCCTCTATGGAGGGTGGAGGTTGGTGGTCAGTGGTCACAGCCAATCCTTGCAGCTGACTGGCCTGGGTAAATCCCTCCCATTGACCTGCCAACAGCATTCAAGGCTCAACTATAAGAGGAGAATGTATTCAGCCCACACAAAGGGTGCACCTCGAGTACCCAGCTTGCGTGATAGGTGAGGCTGTGCCACTGGACCCTACAGGACACCTACTACACTAGGCCACACTACCAAGATAGGGAGTCAGAGCAGTTCTACCTAAAACATAGAAACAAACCCAGGGAGTTGTCAAAACAAGAAGACAAAGGAACATGGCCCAAATGAAAGATCAAAACTCTAGAAAAAGAGCTAAACGAAATGGAGGTAAGCAATCTGTCATGTGCAGAGTTCAAAACACTGGTTATAAGGATGCTCAAGGAACTCAGTGAGGACCTCAACAGCAAAAAAAAGATCCAGTCAGAAATGAAGGATACAGTAATTGAAATAAAGAACAATTTATAAATAACAATAGAGTAGATGAAGCCAAGGATCAAATCAATGATTTGAAACACAAGGAAGAAAAAAAAAACAATCAGAACATGAAAAAAGAATTTAATAAAATGAGGATACTATGAGCAGCCTATGGGACAACTTCAAAAGGTCCAACATCCATATCATAGTGGTGCCAGAAGAGAAAGAGCAAGAAATTGAAAATCTTCCCTAGCTGGTGTAACTCAGTGGATTGAGCGCAGGCCTGTGAAAGGGTCTCCAGTTCAATTCCCAGTCAGGGAACACGGCTGGCTGGAGGGCCAGGTCCCCAGTAGGGGGCATGCAAGAGGCAACCACACATTGATTCTCTTCCTCTTGTTCTCCCTCCCTTCCCTTCTCTCTAAAAATAAATTTAAAAAATCTTTTTTAAAATTTTAAAAAATAAAAGCAATTGGAAATCTATTTGAAAAAATACCAAAAGAAAACTTCCCTAATTTGGCGAAGGAAATAAACATGCAAGTTCGGGAAGCACAGAGAGTCCCAAACAAGATGAATGAAGAGGCCCACTCCAAGATACATTATAATTAAAATGGCAAAGGTTAAAGATAAAGAGAGAATCTAAAAAGTACCAAGAGAAAGGCAGATAGTTACCTACAGGGGAGTTCCCATAAGATAACAGCTGATTTCTCAAAAGAAACTTTACAGGCTAGAAGGGACTGGCAAGAAGTATTCAAAGTCATGAAAAGCAGGGACCTACATCCAAGATTGCTCTACCCAGCAAAGCTTTCGTTTAGAATTGAATGGTAAAGAGTTTCTTTGCGAAGAAAAAAATAAAGGAGCTTATCATCACCAAACCATCATTATAGAAAATATTA